>JAZHYW010060507.1:0-14225 GCA_037355805.1 Ixodes ricinus | reverse complement strand
CACGTTTGATCGGGCACGTGTTTGTTCATTTCGTTTCTACAGCTTGTAAAAGTTCAGAGCTGCGGTACATTTGAGGATTTAAAAGCACCGTCTAATTAAAAGGGACCAGTATGAAGGAAGACAAACTGACATAGGCGAAACAAGGTCTGTATATATTCACGCGAAAACGTATCGAAGTGAACGCCTTCGTAAATAGCTTCTGAATCTCAGGGAAAAGTGCTTATATTGAGCTCGTTTTAATTAATGAGCAGAGGGAGCACCTACCGGATAACGAATAGAGGAAGCGTACGGATGCGAACCTCGAACTTAGGCAGTTCAATTTGTGGCTCGCCAGCGAAAAATGAAAATGAGCAGTTGATAAACCGTTTCCAAAACGTCACGCAACACGTTTGGATCGCGATAACCAAAAGAGGAGGATCCCCCAGCAGAGGTAACAAAGAAAGATGTGGTTATAGTTTTGCCATTTGTGCGTGGAACGGCCCGCACTGTCTATTCAAATTTCTTCCAAGCTTTCTGTTAATACGCTAGACCAAGCGCTTCCGAGCTTATCGTTGTGCGTTCCCGATCCTGGGAGGTGTGCCGACCGCGTTAGCTTCTCCACCAGAAGGCGGGTGTCGCGTGGACTCAGTTCTGCCGTGGGGGCCTCGTGGTGGCGCTGCCAGTCACAGCGGGACCAGGAGGACGGACACTCTCTGCCAGACACTCTTCGGCGTTTTTATCGGCTAATGGCGAAGTCCCGCCCTGTGTTTCATAAGCTGTCAGCACTATATTAATTGTATTTCTTAAATACCGCAGGGTACGGCGCTTTATATTCATGTTTGTTGTTTCACTTATGAGGTAGATATAGATTAATGATATCTTATTCGCTACCCAGTGAAGAAAAGATGATGGGGTGTAGACGTGCCTTACCACTTCCTGCTTTGTAACAGAACTTTAAGCGAGACAGCTGTCGCTTTTTATGTACAAAGAATACGCGAAACATTTTGGTCGCCAGACCGGCAGCCAGCCACCGATGAAGCCGGATTCAAGCTCCAAACATCGCGGTGCATGTCCGAGCTTGCGCGCAACCAAAGCCGCTATCAATGAATTTTGTCGCTGACATCTAAAGTCAGCAAGATGATTGACACCGACCGCAAACAATCCCGGCCGGATCTAATCGACGACGTCATTTCAGCCCTGAACGGTGGGTCCTGCAATAAATCCAAGGCTGGATTAAGGTACGGGCTAAGGGGCTGCAGCCACGGACCCCAGACTGTTTTGTGGCCCCTGTACTGGCCACAAAAATTAAAGAAAAAGCTTATTCGTTTTTGTTCGAAACAGCTCAAACCTGGAGAAGGAGAAGTTCAGAAGACAAAAAGAGTTCCTGGCTTTGTGGTGTCTCTTTCCTTTTTTTTTTTTTGAAGAAGGAAACGGAGGTGCCTGCTTTTTCAGAAAATCTGGTGTTTGTGAATTTCTATACCGGAGTGTGCCAGAGCAACAGTATGTAAGCGCGGCTTCCTTTTTGTCGGAGGAACAAAGCTGTCCACGCTAAGTCCCGTTACTCTCAGCTATTCGAAATTAGGCGCCACGGAGTTCCCTTTTGTGCTGGGGACCCCTTGACGCGTTTTACGGATGTGATGGATCAAAAGAAAAGCAAGTGTTGTCGAAGTTTATTCAGCAACACATATGATTCACACTACTTGTTTCGTTTATTTCTGACATTTTGGGGAGGTTTTCCACAGTTTTCATTAAAATTATATTATTAAAAGAAGCAGCAAAAAAAAAAGAACAGATTTGCCCCACTCTCTAACCACTAACGAACATTTCAAAGAGCTGGCACTGGAAATTCCCCTCAAGAGTTTTCGACGAACATTGCCTTTAGGCAACTGCTGTGCAGTCGGTGACCGACCTGCGAGATGCGAGTGAACACGCCTTCCATCTACCGAGCTGATACAAGTGCCGCAATAGTTTCACCAAGCTCTGAGCAATGAGTCTGTGACCTATCTTTTATTTTACCTCTGACCAATGACTTTTTAACAAATAGCCGCAAAGTGCTGAATGCAGACAAGTACTTCCAAAGCTGATCGCAACATTATCCGTATTCAAAACGAGAGCATGAATAAGAACGTTTCTGGAAAAACGTGCATCTCATTGATGTTCACGAAAAATGCCATCAATGTGGATGTATGTACGTGAATCGCAGTTAAAATGGTTTCTTTTATGGTTTAAATGAGGAAGTCCTCGTCTGTTTCTGACATGAGAGTTCAAGCGATTAGAAGGGGTGAATGAACCGGCTTGAGCCTACAAAGGCTGCTTCAGGCGCCGAAATGTCTTTCTTCTAATAGCTTGAAACCATGCAATCAGTCACAGCAATCGTTAAACTGAGTGTTCTAGGTTTTTGCAACGGTTGTCGACGTGACAGAACACCTCTGTAACATTTTCCTCCAATCCCATTGCTTTGGAGTTGTTGTTTTTACCTAGAAATTACTTTATCGAAGTGCAATAACGATTGATTATTGGCGAAGTAGCCTTTCATCAAAAATTGCCTCCGCTTACTTTTTTGTGTGTGTGTGTGCGTGTGAAGTTTGAGAAATTTGTTTATCAAATTTACCGATAGAGAAATGGCCCAATAAGTACACCTGATCAGATTAATTATATCTGTGGTGACATTTCCATATTGCCGTCGTCGTCGCTTTCACCCCTTGTCATTTCATCGTGGTTATCATTATTATAATCATTAGGAGAGCGTCATAAACAGCTTCACTAAAATTATGGTCCAATAGCGTGACGCTTCGGTTGTTTCTTTTAAGCAAAACGGCCGAACGTTTTGGCGATCAACAATAACCTTAATTGTATGCAACCGTCATCAACCATCCTAGGGAACACGGGACGTTTTTGGGTGTATGTAGCTCGTTGTCATTCTGGAGCCCCGTGGAGTTCGATCTACCCGCGTAAGCTGGCAGCGATACCGAGATGTATCCGCTCCGCATGGTAAGTCAAACAATAAAGAATTTAGAATTTTCGCAGTCAATAAGAGCCTTTTTCAAAACCCCATCGAGCAACATTGGCGGACGCCGCCATTTCTTGGGCACAAAGCGTAGGATTGGATCCGAGTGCTCTTCTGATCGCAGACGCACCACTCGCCCTGCATACGGCTAAGCCTAAAGTTCCTAGATAAGAGCTTCCTACGACTAGCGACGTTCTTTGAAGCGCCGACTCTGTGACAGAGCTGGTTTTAGGAAACGAATGCCGGCTCACTGCAGAAGACTGAACTGAACGACGCCATTTTGTTCCAGAGAGATGTGCTTTGTCATTTCTATTGGTTGTCGGTACTTGTAAAAAGAAGTATCAAGGGACCTTAGCTGATCCGAGTTCACGCCAAATGGTGGCGCAGCCCTCCTCTCCAGTATGCATGCCACAGTACGTGCTAAATAATGGTGAAGTCCGGTAATCGGCGCCGCCGCTACCAGATGGCGCGCCTTTTTGACAAGGGTCGCGGAGTTCTCGGTGTTGACCAAGCTGTTTTGTTCACAACCCCTTAAAGAAGCCCTGGAACAATTTTTTTATTTCTTCGCTAAATACTACTTAGAATCACTCCCTAACGCCAATAGTTGAGTAAAACTACCTTAGTTGTTTTTTATTTTTTTTTTTCTAAGCAATGGCAGTCGCCAAAAACAAATTTACTAAATGAGCATCGTTTATCCCCTCAACTAGGAGCCAGAACAAACGGCCACCTGGCCTGGGGCCTATCCCAGGGTACCTCAATGCCGTTCTGTTTAGGGCGATGCCATCCTTTGTAGTAAATGATGCTTAAAACACGCGCTCACAAAAAAAAATACAAAGAAATCGACGAAAGCAAAATTTCGCTGTAGCCACGTGGCTGTAGCACAGTCGGCGCCGAGAGCGCGTGCAGGGACACGCTCTTTCCCGCGCTTAGGAACAAATAATAATAATTAACGTTCGGAACAAAATGGCCAAATGTCATCACCCTAAGCAAAGCGCACATGAAGGCACCCCGGCCTATCTATATGACGCCAACGTTAATCATAGCCACGCGCTTTAATTGGCAAAGTCAAAAACACGTTCTCAGCTCCAGTCATTGTTAGAGTTCGGCTATTCTCATCACTGCAATGGTTGGACACGAGCCAGTACCCGAGCGTCCGTCGAGGCATCGATTGCTATAAGGAGTATTCACTGGGCGCCATATTTGTGGGTGATGTCCAGAGCGCATGCTCTGAACGAGCCCACATTAATAGGCTGCTAAGACCGGCAATCTTGAGGGTGCGAAATGCTCGTTACAAAAGAACTGTGGAAGCTCACCATCAGCACGCGCTCAGCAGTCGTGCACACAGCTATGGCCGCCAGTGAATACTTCCTATAAGCCAAAGTCGAGTGCTCACGCAGTTCTCGTGTCCAGTCCTACGAGCCGCGCTCCACTGTCGTCAGGCGGGTGGTTTCGATCCCACAATTACGTCATCAAGCTTTGCGAAGGCAAGACTGAGAGAAATAGTTCCCTTTCATCCTGTCTATTTCACCTCGGCAAAGAAGCTTCTAAATCAGTGGTGGTATGCGCGAGTATACTTGGGCCTGACCAGGACCAGTACGCCTCTTCAAAGTCATGAACATTCCAACCCGATGTCCTTTCATGACCCTTTTAAAGCCGGGGTCACACTGCTTATGCATCATACAAAGACAGTCTGAATACAGATTCGAGCGCGAATCGCCGGAAGATCCGTGCTTCGAATGCCACGAACCACGGATGTTGGGGTGACTCCTGTTTGAAGACTGCGTCTTTTGTAGTATGTACGAGCTATAGAGCCGTGTGACCCCGGCTTTACGAAACAAAAAGGCTCGTCAGTTTGTTTGTTTGTTTGTTTGTTTGTGAATATTTTGTTTTTCAACTGCGATGTTGAATTTAAGATTTCAACTAGGCTCCACGAAACTTTTAAGTATTATATTCTCAAAAAAGTTTTGACAGATCACTGTTGTAGTTGAAGGATGCCAGCCCGTGTCAAAGCACAGAATACGATTAGACCTACAACTGCGATGTGCGCAAAAACAATGCCCATGGCTCTTTTTTTTTTCTATCTGTATTTTTAGTTTTCTTTTTTGTTGGGATTCTTCTATTATTCGCCGCGATTCGCGGTGTTCGGGTTGTGCAGGAAAGTAAACTCTGAGACCTTTTTCTCTGTTGTAGTCAAAGGCCACTTAAAAGACGCCCTGCGTTTCATAAGCTATCAGTGGCCATAACACCTTGTATGGTATCCCCTCTCTATACGGTATTCAACCAACCGAACGTGGAAAACCCATCAGAATACAATATAAATCACATCTCTTCTTTTCTTTTTTTTTCTTTTTTTTTTTTTTGGGGGGGGGGGTGAAAGTTACGTTTTGTAAGCCTACATGCTGAACCACACAAAGCGCATTTGCTACGCCCCAGCCGAAACACTCCGGGTTAGTTAACACCGTGTAATTAGGGACTCTCAGCAAACCGTAACCACGTTCCGCGTACTGCACTACTGGAGCTTTTGAAGCATGCTTTTAAGCGCGCGCACGGGTGATGCCGTGACATCGGGGCGTGCGTTTAAAAGCATGCTTCAAAGGCTCCGGTAGTGCGTTACGCGGAACACGGCAACGGTTTGCTGAAAGCTCCTATTGTCTCCAACGTATGACCGAAATCTCGGTTGCCTCCATCAGTGACTGCGGACTCCACAGCCGGGATTTCAATAAGAAAACTGAGGGTCAGGTGGCTGTACAAAAAGACACGTCCTGGCACCGCATATTGGGAAAGAGATCGAACTATATGGGGGCGCTTTATCGAGCTCGTTGTCCCCAAAGCCCGGTGTTTACCAACACGGCATAACAAAGAAGTTGAACCTCGCCTATAGCACGGCCTGGCAACGAGCGCTTCGCTCTGACCAGAGCTTTTGTCGCACGAGGAGCGGCCATCGAATCGTCATCTTCGATTTCTCTGATCAAAATCAAACAAGAAAATTCGGTCTGATGTCCCCGTAGCCGTAGCGTACCCCTAGAGGCGTGACTGTTCGATCTCCTCCCCAATAGCGCGCAAACACACCGCAAACCGAAAATGTGCCTGAAAATACAGCACAAGCAAAAATAGTTCCTCGGAACTTTTTTTTTCTTTTTAAAGACGGACCACGCTTTGCTATTTATATTACATAAATTGAAATAATGCTTTCAACGGAACTCAATCACGATTTAGGAAATGTACCTATACAGTTCTCTTTCTATTCTTTCTGTCTTTTTGTTTTCATTTTTGCTTTTCCTAGATGGAAACGATTTTTGCATTTTTCCGAATTTTCTATTAATTTGAGTAGGTCTTTCGCACATTCGTTTCTACCGCGGCCAGTACGAACGTGCGTTTTAATGCAGCGGTCGACACTGCGCGTACACTCTAAAAAAAAGGCTGTGTTGTTACACCCTTTGTACCATGTAAGACACCCCAAAACTTCAGTTCGACGAACAGCTTGCTGACGGCGAACAAACGGTACTAACTTTCACGAGAGGTTTGATACCCGTGTGGATACAACTTATTAAAATAGCTAATGTACGTGTTAGTCACTACAAAAAAAAAACAATTTGGGTTTTCTTGGCCCTACTGCAAAACCTCAGTGTTTTCTTTCTGTGGTCTTTGATGCGTACTTTAGCTATTTAATAAGTTATATCTAGGGTTTGGAGTTTTCGGTTTAAAGCGATAAAAACCGATAAAAGTACGCCGAATCCATTTTCGGAAATTCGGTTTTAACCGAAAAAGGTCAGTTTGTAGGTTCGGCGTTTTCGGTTTAAACCGATAAAACCGATAAAAGTACGTCTAATCCGTTTTCTAAAATTCGGTTTTAACCGAAAAAGGTCAGTTTTTTAGGGCCGCGTCGAGGTGGGTGGGGGAGAGGGGAGAGAGAGAGGGCTTTGCAAGGTTCGACATTGTGTGACGTCTTCGTGATTGCCCTCTTCCAAGGTTCAACATGCAACAAAAGAGGTCTTGGATTGGCCTTCGCGGGACATCTGTGTCCTTTCTGTGATCGGGCTTAGTGTGTCAAGTTCCCGGTCCTAAAAAAAAAAGTTCGGATGTGGGCTAGTATAAGGTTTTTCGCTTCATGCACTTCAGAGGACATCGAGGAAAGCCGTTAATACCTTTCTTAACACCCTCTCTCAAACTTCCCTGTGGTTAAAAACATAAATACAATGGATTTTTTTTTTGCCATTCCGCTGGTTTTTGTACGGTCATCACCTCAGACGGTCACGTCGTCAGAATGGGAAGGAAAAAGAAGCGCGCTGAAGATTATGCCCGCGAATTCCGCGATTTTGAGGTGTGTCCTGACGGAAGTTGTAGCGAAGACCACGTATGTATATGTGCCGTTATTCTTTGAGTGATCACAAATATCACAGCTACAAGGATCATCTGATCCGGTGTCCGATGGTGTTTCTTTCATATTCACCGAAAAAAAACGGTAAACATTTTTGGGAATAAATATACACCGAAAAAAAACGAAAATTCAATTTTAAAATAAACACCGAAAAAAGTACGCCGAATTTTAAAAAAATAAAAACCGAAAACGCGGAACCTTAGTTATATCGCACCGTCATCAAGCCCCTCGTAAAATTTGGGGCCGTCTGTTCGACTCATATGGTTCGCTGCTGTACGTCGACATTGAAGCTTTGGGGCGTATTATATGGGACAAAAAGCGTGAAAGGGGATACCCTCCTTTCTTTGTGTGTATCGCTTGTGCCATATCTTCTAGCAATGTACAGACTCGTGCGGGATTTTTGTTTGCTATTCCGCGGCTGAGCTTGTTTGGAGGATAGCGTGCTTTCGGAGCGTCGCCCGCTGGGTTCGTCAGCCTGCGACTCAAGTGCGCGGGCTAAGCTTTCACGCTGCAATCTGACGTTTTGTAGGCAGTGGAATAATCTGTGCCCCATTCCGCTTTCAGCGCGGTGTTTTGGCGCTGCCATCCCTCACGGTGCTGCCTTCCACGTCTAAAGGTCCCCTCGTCGCTTGGCCGACGTACCAAGCTCTCGCGTGTGCCAGACAGTGATTGTGTTCACGCATTAGAGCTTTCAGGATAGGTGTTTTCAAAGAAGTGATCGCCATCTGAAGTAGCCGGTCCGTCGACTAGCCTGATTCCGTTATCTACCTGGGCACGCGCTCGAGCCTTCATGCATTGGAAACGTGCGCCGCGTTGGTGTTGGTGCGAGGACTCGAATCCAACAAGAAGCTTCTGCGCCTCAAGAAATAATGAGCCCTAACGTTACCGGACGGGGTTTAGAATACGGCCTGTTGCACGCTTCAGGAAGTCTCACTAAACACTCGGCGGGAAAACAGCGGACGAAACGTTCAGGCGAGTACGACAGCCTATATGCGCTCAAAATCCTTGCAAAACGTGGCCACCACTGTTTTTGTTTTTTTTTCGTTTTGTTCTTTTCTTGCGCCGAAAATGCAAGGCATTTAAAAGCTGTGGGCTTCCGGCGGCCGGTGTCACTTTCGGCGTTTGTGCATATGGCGCATTGCTTTGCTCATTCTCTATTGGCGACGTGCGCAACCGAAAGCGTCGCTGTGGTCGGCCAGCCATGAATGGCAGAATGCTGACTATGACGTCAGCAAAGGATGTCTCATCGAAGAAAATAAGAGGATTGTAAGAGCTTAAATTTTGATGGTGTTGACAGTGTCGCTTTGAGAGGGTAACGATTTCAAGCTTCCACAATGCTCATTGCAAACACCATCGAACTGGTTGTTCGCATTGTAATGACGTCACGAAAGGGAGCGATGTGAGGGCGCCACCAAAACATCTCGCCGCTAATAGCAAAGAACACGCGCATGCTCGGCTTTGACATTGCCTCCTCTATACTCACAAAGCCTGGCAGTTTGACGACGGAGCCATAGAGTGCATGGTCGCAGATTTGGGAGCGCTAGGATCTGTTAGCACGGAGCATTTTCCGGACAACCTGTGGACGTCAGCGGCACGAAGCTTCGGCGGTGGCGAGGACCCGAAACATGGTTTTCAAACCTGACGGGGAAAGAAGCGGTAGCGCGAAGAACGCGAGGAGCACGAGCGGACATTCCATCGCTCGGGAGAAGTGTGTTTCGGCGCCTCGCCGCAACGGGCGCCCGTTACATGGCTGTCCTTCCCCTCTCCCCCCAACCCCCTTTCCGCCCATCCGTTGTCTGCCGCTCTACCTTTTTACTTTTCGCGGCCGCTTCTCTTGGCGATCAGCCAGGTTGTCCGTATAGAGGAGGACTATGGCTGTGAAGATCGCACGCTGGGTTTTCAATGGGAAACGAGGCCCTTTCCCACGCTAGTTGACGCCATTTCATCCCATGTATTCTTGGGCTTTGTCAGCCACCATTTTAGAGCGCAGCTCTTAGGCGCCGTTTCCCGGCTTGAGCGGCGTCGCCGTCGCCTTCGGCGCCGCCGGCGGCGTAACCGCCCGAGGTCACGTGACCCCCAGGTCATCCTCCCCGAGGCCACGTGACCCCAGGTCACATGACCCCCCAGGTCACGCGGCTCCCCCTTCCCGAGGTCACATGACCTCCGGATCACGATGGTCCGGGTCGTGGTCCGAGAGTCACGTGACCTCCAGTCACGTGGTCCCAGATGGTCCCCACGTCACGTGGTCCCCCGGGTCACGTGACCCCCGGTCACGTGACCCCCGAGGTCACGTGATGATGATGACGATGACGATGCGGATGCCGATGACGTCATCAGTGACGTCACTGATGACGTCATCGGCATCTGTCGTCATCACTGATGACGTCATCGGTGACGCCACTGATGACGTCATCGGCATCCACACATCGTCATCGTCATCATCATTGATGACGTCATCAGTGACGTCATCGACTGCTACCCCCTCCCCGAGGTCACTTGCCCCGCCCCCGTGAAATTCGGTTTTAACCGAAAAGGTCAGTTTTTAGGTTCGGCGTTTTCGGTTTTAACCGATAAGAACCGAAAAAGTAAGCCGAATCCATTCTCTAAAATTCTGTTTAACCGCAAATGGTCAGCATTTTAGGGTTGCGTCGAGATGGGTGGGGGAGGGGAGTGGAGAGGGCGTTGTGAGGTTCGACATTGTGTGACTACTTCGTGATTGCCCTCTTCAAGGTTCAACATGCAGCACAGAGGTCTTGGGTTGTCTTCATGGGACATCTGTGTCCTTTCTCTGATCGGGCATAGAATGTCAAATTCCTGGTCCTAAAAAAAAAAAAAATCGTGTGTGGGTTAGTATAAGGTTGTTTTTTTAGCTTCATGCAAGACCTGCAGCCAGAGTTGTGAGTACACGAAATATGTTGTGCTTCCAAAACTTCGCACCTTGTCTTTTTGGTAGTCGCATGTGGTTGATTAGCCAATTTTGGATCAGGCGGCGCTTTATCTCCTCAGCGTGCCAGTGTCCGGTGTTAACGTTGAGAGGGTATTCTCAAAGCTCAGTGTCATATTAACTGGAAAGAAAGTGCGGATACACAAGGGAACCTGGGAAAGTACATGTGTGTGTGTGTACTATAATATGCTCACGGTATCCTGATGTACAGAAGGTGAAGTTCCATGTTTTTGGGCACTGGATTGTTTGTACTGTCCTCTACGGTAATAAAATCTACTTGATGTCGTGAGAAGACTGAACAATTACGTTGCACACGACGCTAGGTGAATAAAACTACTGACGAAATCGATCGGACCATTACATTCATACCGACTTTATCTCCCCTCATTGAAACTATCAAGTAGGCGAAAGAAAATTTAAAAAAGAAACGTAAATCCAATCTCTAAACGCGAAACCCGTAGTGACCGAATCGATTCATTGCGCTTAAATCTGAAACACGGACCCAATATTAGTTTTCGCTCGGGCGACATCTAAGCTATTGCTGGCACTCCGCGCTCCTGTATTAGACGGGTGTGACGTGCGACAAAATAGAAAGGCCTAGAAGTTTTACTATATGTCAGTAAGTGAAAAACATAGGGAGGATTATCTTTTATGAAGAAAGGGGTAAACTCGGATGCAACGTCCGTCACCAGACAACTGGATGAAAGGGATGATACTAATCGAACTAATTCTTTAAATGATGTGCGTTTCTAACAATTTACGCCCATGATAAAAGAAGATTTCGCGGGAATGGGTTATTTATTCGAAAACCAGATTCATATCATTCGTGGTATTAATTTTTAAAAAAAAGCAGGCGTTGCTAAAGTTTGACGAAAATAATCCGTGGAGAAGGGGAACAAGATGGACAGAGGACAAATACAAATCTCCATACACAACTAGGTGACTGGTGCGCGACCGAAAAAAATCCGCCTGGTCCGGTTGTGTTTGGAGATTTGTGTCCGTCCTTGTCCCTCTTGTTCCCCTGCTCCGAGGGATTATTTTCGTCCTTCTTGTCCAGCTACATCGCATCTTTGCATTTAATTGCATTAAAAAAAACTAAAATTTATCCAAAATAACCTGCATTACGCAGTAGTGATACACGTTTCCACGCCCGTCCGATGCGCATCTAGGTCGAAACGGGCAGGTGTGGGGATTGAACCTAAAATCCCTGGTTCCTACGGGGGGGAGGGCTTCCGCTCAACGTGCTCCCGGCTTCGTGCACTAACGCACTCGGCCACCGATTTCCCCCGCCCTGACTTGAAAAATGAGCAAATGACAGAAACAAAATTCCACGACCGCTTTTACGTATACACTGCCCGATAGAATAGGCGCACACGCGACATCGGCGCTTGTTCTTCTGGTATTTTACTTCGACGGGCTATTGGCGAGCAATAATTTTGCCGATGGCGTTAGTGCACCGAATGACCTCTCTCCACCGCACTAGTGATTTTCTCTCACAACGTTTTGATACTAAAAAAAGAATGAAAGCCGTTTACACAACTCCCTGTAACGCCGGACTGGAGCGCAGCTCTGAGGAGGAAGAGGGAGGGAACTGAGGGGAGGGTATGCCCTGCTCCTTCCTCCTCTTCCCCTCCTCCTCCCTCTCCTCTTACCTCTTTCATTCTCCCCCTCCCTCCCCTTGTGACGTCACTCGTGAAGGCCTCATAAAGGTCGTCACCACGAGTGAAGGTCATGTGAAGGTCGTGACCTTACGTGACCCTGTGAAAGTCGTGACCTTCGTCATGATCTACGCGAGCAACCCTGTGACGTCAGTGTGACGTGACGTCACGAAGGTTGCTTGTGAACGATTTGAATCTTGGATCATGGAACGTTTTTCATTATGACGTCACGTCTGACGTCATAACAGAAACGTTCCATGATGCAACGCGCAACTCACGAGTGACCCGCGCGTTGCATCATGGGACGTTTCCCATAATGCAACGCGCGGTACACCGACGGCGACAACACCGCTCAAGCCGGAAACGGGCGCCTAAGAGCTGTGCTCTAAAATTTAAGAAACGCCGCGATTGTTTGTTTAAGTAACTGTAGTGCTATGGCTTCCAAGGGCGTCACGCATCGCACGCCAGGGGTGGTTTGCTGGTATCTGAAGCGGCGGGTAAAATATCCGCAAAAGGAATTTTCTGGTCACAAGACCGGCTCCGTGGAGACCATGAACTAGAGAATACCTATGACGTTCCAAACAAACGGCTGCTTCGCAAGTTCGTCCTCGCTTTGCTTACTAAACGCTCATCGCGTTCGTAAACCAAATGGTTACGAAGAGGGTACTCCGGCGTATTCTTCGTAGTCCCGATTTGCCTACGAAGAATTTGTTAAACACAACGACGAACATCGCTGAAATATTAACCCAATGATTGGGCCAAAATGTCTTTTTTCGCTTGAAGTTATTGTATTTGTTTGTCAGCGATTTTGTATTCTACGCTGGCCTTGTCATTATCAGCATTGCGGAGCGCACGTTATCGCCTGCCGTGATAACCAGCGCCGCCGGGTAATCTTTTATTCGTTTTGACCTATATAAGTGATACGCGAACTGTGTGTACAGCAGATGCTGTCTGGCAATAAACGTGTTGGAACAGACTGCGTTGGCCTACGTAACAAATGGCGACGAAGATGGGATCGTGAAGCCAGCCCAGCCAGACGCAATGACGTCCCCCCTAGGAAAGCTGGCAGAGTTCTGCCCGGACACAGGCAACATCGACGTCTATCTCGAAAGGTTCGAGCTGTTTGCAAGTGCCAACGGAATTGACGCCAGTAAGAAGTTGCCAGTCTTCTTGACAGTACTAGGAGAAAAGGCTTACGGGACGCTACGCAGTCTGCTGTTGCCGAAGACGCCCACCGAGGTGAAGTACGAAGATGCGGCGAAGGTACTGCAGCAGCACTACGCGCCGAAACGGTCCGTGGTTACCGAGCGGTACCACTTCTATCGGCGACACCAGGAGCCAAGTGAAAGCATCGCACAATTCATCGTGGCCCTGAAAAGACTGGCTTCGACGTGTTCCTTTGGAAACTTCCTTGAGGACGCTCTTCGAGACCGGCTGATTGCCGGACTTCGGACGGACGCCATCAGGTGCCGTCTTCTTGCGCTACCGGACAACGAGGTCACATGGGAGCGAGTCTGCAACATCGCCACTGCCATGGAAGCAGCTCAAAAGGACACCAAGGACATGCTGGGTGACACCGCCACCACAAGCTCCGAGGACGTGCACTGGCAGCGGGGCATCGGCAAGCCACGCAAGCCGGCCGCGACAAAGCAACTAGCAACGAGCAGCGAGACGTCAGCCGCCCGAAAGGTACCTGCCAAGAAAGACCACCCAAAAACTGTTCGCGCTTGTCATAGATGCGGTGGACAACATGCGCCTGTAAGTTGCCCTTTCTTGAATAGCCGCTGCTTTAAGTGTTCAAAACCAGGGCACGTAGCCAAAATGTGCAAGACAAAGGTCGTGCACAAGGTTGAGAGACAGTCAAAGAGAAAGACTTGCTTGCGAATTGTAAAGCGAAAAATGCTAGAAGTCCGCCTCCCATTGTTGTTAGGCTTAGGTTGAACGGTAAAGAAATTCCAATGGAATTAGATACCGGGGCTGCTGTGACTATAATGTCAGAAAAGACTTTGCCGAGCATTTCCCAAATACAGCATGCCGGAACGAAAATGTCAATCTCGGAGTGTACAATGGTACTTCCATTGGCGTAAAGGGAGTAGCGCAGGTGGAAGTTAGCTATGGAAATCAAACGTATCACTTGCCACTCGTAGTTGCTAGACAAGAAAACGGTGCTAGTATGCCGGCTCTTCTGGGTCGTGACTGGCTCGCGAAAATCAAGATAGACCTGCATGACGCTGTGCAGAATCTACGCGAAGTTGTGCT
>JAZHYW010060506.1:0-38595 GCA_037355805.1 Ixodes ricinus | reverse complement strand
GTTACGTATTGCTATTAGGCACAGCACCCACTTCACCAGGAAATTCCAACTGACGTGCTATAAAGTAGTGGTCTGATAGTTTCTGGGTTACAATGGCTGATTTGATTGTTTAGAAAGGTGCCCTTAGGTTAATGTGATCAATGGACAAGCTGACAAGTGTTGTGTTTAGATATTCTTCTTTTTGTCGGGGCGTGAATAGATGGTTCTATTCCGCAGTCGGCCAATGGAGTGAGGTATTTACAAACTATAGCTTTGGAAGGCTTTAAGAGGTCAATGTTAATGTTTCCTCTACCGGCTAAGAGGTGCAGTGAGTGGCAACGATCTGTATACAGCAGCAAAGTTCGGAAAGCAGCAAGTCAGGAAGGCTCTCCAAAGGGGGTCTATAAATGGCCAACAGGTAGAGTTCATATGCAGAAGTAAAGACACGTAACACCAATGATCTCGCACGAAAAGAATGATACAGCAATTTCCGATTAAAATAATGCGGCTTTGAGAAAAACAGGGATACCACCACCGCGCTTTTTATCACGAGTATAAAAAAGAAATTGTTGAATCTGGGTAACAGAAACTGTCCAACGTCGTCACTATTTGTATTAATTTCCGTGAGAATGAGCACGTCAGCTATCGGAAGCTATCGCTATCTACGGTTAATCTAAACTCATCCCAGCGCTTGCGCAAGCTCCTTATATTGACGTAGAATAAGGTAAAAGATGTCCCTGGGTTAGCATCAAAGTGTTCAGGGCAAGACTTGAGGACCTTAAAACTGAGAGAATCCGAGCCATTAAAGGAGCTGTGCAACAGTTTCAGTGTTTTGCTTTAACTAATATGGGAGTTGGTGTCTCGACCTTTCTGAAGTAAAGAACAAAAAAACCGCTTCTGCCTTCATGTCCTAGTTTTTATTTTAAAAATGGACAAAGATTGAGGTATTCGGCGCCTTCTCAATTCCTTCACTAACTTCCGAGTCTCGTGCGCTGTGACGTCAATGGGGAAGGCGCGGGGTTCTGGTGAAGCTCTACTTAGAGCCATCAGTGAGCAGCGAGAACTCATCCGCTTGCGACCACGTGACCACGTGGAAGGCGGGCGCAGCCGCAGCGGGAACAATATGGTGAAAGGAGGAAAGTCCTCATCCGGGTCCGGCCATACCCATCCGGCCCTGTCCCCCCTCCCTCTGGCTTCTGGCGGCTGTTCCGCTGCTGACGGTTTTGTGGAACTAGGATAGATGGCGCCACTGAAACTCCGTACAGACAATTAAAGTTTTGTCGATGAGACAAGGTTTTTGACGCATTTAGATTTATGTTGGAACGACAAGATTTATATAAAAGTTACTTTTTATCGAGCAGGTATTCGCACAGCTTGCTATCTTTCTACAAAAACTCCCCATTGACGTCATGCCGCGTGTTTCTCGTGGCCGTTGCTCGCGGCTGCAGGTCGAGGAATATTCTTAATTTTTGCCTCTCGATTACGTGGCGGAATCGCAACATTTCAAAGGAAGGAGGTGTGTTTTCTGTCCTTGGTGACAAGGTGAACTACGATCCAAAGTAGAAAACGCCAATTCTTTCAACGTTAAAATCGTTGCACAGCTCCGTTAAGGTCTACACTACTCTTAAACTGAGAAAATGAGCCATTAGGGTCTACACTGTTGGCTCCAAATCAACAACATTCATAAAGCGAAGCAAAGTTGATCCTTCGCATTTTTTGCCAAAAATGTGTCCATGTCGAACCCACACAAACTTATAGTCCTTTTCCTTCCTTTCCTCTGGTTCTCGCCATCCAGAAGAGTTTTTTTGTTGTAGTCGGTAAGATTGTCATTGAAATTGATTCGAGGCTGTGAGTCTCCGCAAGGAAGAGAACTAAAGCGGCCACGACTCATCATCCAGCGTTCTTTTAGTGGAGACAATGAAAAACGAACCATTATGGGGGGCACGGCATCACGTCTAGCAGGCAGGCGATGTACTTTCTCGACATGCGCTGGCTGAACGCCTTTAATGCTCAACAGCCCTGCAAGGTTAGTGGGAATGCCTCCAAGATTCTCATTTGGTTGGAAGGAAATGCCATGTATTTCTAGGTTGGACATACGATTAGATTCATCGGCGTTGTTCTGAACCGCTCTCAGTTGCTGTATTTCAAGCGCCTGGTCCGATATAAATAACCTCAAGGCCTTGGTTTCTGTCTGCAGCTCTTTGACAGCTTTGTCGTGGGCTTGCGTTGAATTCACCAGCGAATCATACTGAGAAGAAACAAACATTCAGGGATGCTTGCATCTCATTAATGGTGTTGCGCATATTATCGATCGTGAGTTTCAATGATAACAGGGCATCAATTTTTGGATGCATTTCATGAAGATTGTCCACGGCGTCTTTGAGAGAAAGTAGGAGATCAAGTTTCTGGTGCACCGTCGATAGCTGCTCCAAGAAACCAGGTGGCTCCGCTTGCAAGGACGGGGAGTTGGTGCTTAAAGGGATTGTCCGGTCAAAACCGGAAGTACTTAAGTTCTTGCGCTCGTTACGTCGAGGGAGCCTTCATGTAGAGAAAGGTCATTTTTATTTTGATATATGATCTCCCGTTATTAATTAAACCTTTCATGAGCCTATGTACGAAACTGCACCCCGAATTTCGCCAGTGGCAATGGCTGACATCCGTAGGTGCTGCGTGACGTCACAAAACGCAAAGGTTTGTCGGATGGTCGGGATAACAAGCGTTGGTCGATGAATGTATTGTATTTTGTTTCGAATTATATAGTCTCCTAGGCTGTACCCTACTTAAATACGGTTCTTTAATGCAGTTCCCAAGCATGTGCAAAAAAGTCACGCCTTTTAGCAGGAAATTACTCGCAGACAGCCATAAGCTTCGAGCAAACGTATGCCGTTTCGCGCAAACACAACTGCGACGGCCACCGACCGAACTAGGGGCGCTTGCAAAGCAAAGGATGCAGATTTCTCCTCTGAAGCGGCACCTAAGTACACGAAGCGGCATCTGGGTACACGTCAGCGGATCCACTGGATCGGTGATGAGGCTGCGGGTCGCTCCCTCAGAGGCGATGTCCGCGGGTCGAAAACAAACGGCGAATCGTTCAAATGCATGTCGTCACTTGACTTGGACGAGCTTGATGAATCGTAGTCACGCTCCATTTTCACACGCGGGTCAAACAGAATCGGGCTGAACGCATGCTAAATACAACCAGTGGCGTCGCGAGGGTCAGCGGCACCCGGGGCAATAGCCCGCCGCGACCCCCCCCCCCCCCCCCCCCAACCCGCTCTCGCGTGGCCCGTCGCGACCGCCCCCCCCCCCTCCCTCTTGAGACGCCACTGAATACAACTTCTGGTATCGTTTCCAGGTGGCCTTGCTGTTGGTTTCGGTTTCGCTGCATAATCAAATTGATTAATCCGATTTGGGCGAGGAGTGGATGGACGTAGTTTATTATCGTTGGCACAGCATCACACCTCAGCTTACGAGCCTTCTGTCCGCTTAGAGCTCAGCTCGTAGCTCTCTTTTGTGAGATGATTGCTGCATAAGCGGGATCTCGATCTTGACGGGAACCTAGGCCCTATGCACGGCGACGATCCACTTCGCTCGTCACTGCACGTCTCGCGGAAAAGTGTGGAACGTCATGTCTTGGCTCGCATGTGCTGCCCGGTGGTTGTGGCACCCAACCGCGCAACAAAAATCTCACCCAACTACGAAACAAGTCGAGCACAACAAGAAAAACGAAGCACGCTGAAGCAGACAAAAATGCTCGCTTTGTGTTTTGTGACGTCAGAGCTTCAATGTTGCCAACGAAAGCAGCGTTTACGCTAGAATGCGATTCGAGCAGCATAAATTCAATTACTCACGCAGAGGGGCATACAAAATTCAGATATTGCACGTACGATCCGTCTCGAGGCAATAACAATGATATTCAATTGGTTTCTCGAATACAAAATTTGACCGACAATCCCTTTAAGTTGGATTTTGCTTGTCCTTCACGGCATGCGAGGCATCGCCACTTTTCAAGTTTGGCTGCGCTCATACCTTTAAACGTGCCGTCGGCAATGCCAGAGCACATTTTACCTAAATGATAGTGGCTAGAACAGTCACAGCACTTCATGTATCTGCCGTCGGTTGTCATAGGATCGGAACAAGCACCACACATTGCAGGATTGGCCATGACCACAAAACAACGACGACAAAGAAGTGGCACGAGACGGTGCAACGCAAATGCGATTAAAAAGGACAATCCAATGTAGAAAAAAGATTCCAGGCTCACCCGCGAAATTAAATGCACCTTGGCGGCTTTGCAGGTGAGGCACTGGCGTCTGTCGCAGCTGAGCACTCTCCGCAGACAGTGCAGGAAACGTTCTGGATGTCTCGCGGGTTTCTTTTCTAAGCCGTCGAACTCAGATGGTCCCGATGAGGCTCAACCACGGCGCTACAGCTTTCGTTGACAAGAGCTGGGTCAGATGTGGCTTGGTGGTGAGCCTTGAGCGATTATGTTGCGCCCGGGCACACGGAAGTGGTCTTAAAAAGACAAAGACTGGCCGTTGAGTCATCAAGGCGAGCATGCAGGTGAGCGAGGGATCACCATAGACCATTTCTCTGCCTTGCGTATATTGTGAAGGGTGTTGAGCGATCTTCTACAGGCACTGTATTCGTCTTGGGTAGGTAGAAGGACGTCGAAAAAGGTCTTAAATCAACGAAATCATTAAACGTTTCGAAAATTCCTCGCCATGGTAAAAACCAACATCCGAGCCCGGCGACTTCTTCTTCATCAATCGGAATAATAATAATAATAATAATGGTTTAATTTTTCGGATGCGACAAAGTACGATTCGGCTCTGCCAAAGTCAGACTTGGGTTGTGTGGCTAAACCTCCTCCACCAGTAGTAAAGTTATAAAATCAATTAATTTCAACAACGTCAAAAGTGCCTCAGCACATAAAACACACACACACAAGTTTTAAGAAAAAAAAACATTGAATCATTGGTCAAGTTAGCGTCCCGAGTTGTTGGTATGTGGGTAGTCACATTACATGAAAAACATACTCAGACACATCAAAATATAAAAACAAATGAAGCACAGGTCATGTCAAGTTTACACAGTGTTTGAGGTGTAATTAACATCACATAACTGGCCTAAGAAAAAAAAATCTCTAACGCACAGTTTAAGACGCCCAGAAGATGAATCTGTGTGGTGCAGGCACACTTGATTTGAAATAGGTCTCATAGGGCTCATTTCAATTTTTTTTTCGAGTCCAACTCAAGCACTTTTTTAGGGTGATTGTTGAAAATATCCGTTACATAAAATATTCGTTTTCTTCTGCCATACCTCGTTAACATTGTCGGTACCTCAAAACAAGTGGTATGTCTGAGTGCCCGAGGTGCAATGTGGGGAACTTCAAAACTGTCATTCCAAAAATGTCTTAAAACAACCGTCTCAGTAAAAAGAGCTTTGCATATAGGAAGATTCTTATGACCGATTTTCTCTTGTTCTGTTTCGGCATCAGTGCCGTATATAATACTTCTAAACATTCCAGTCAAAATATTATCAATTTCCTCTTGCCATAACGTAGAACAGCCACCAAAAATGGTTATTCCATAGCGAAGAACACTGTATGCCAAAGCATTTAAGACCATCTTTTTAACATATTGTGGAACAAGAGATCTTATATTATAAAGTAGACAGGAAACACGTCTGAGCTTTTTACATACAGTTCCTATGTGCGTATTGCATGAAAGGTCATTATTGAATTCAATACCTAGATATTTCACATAATCCACAAAACCTACTGGAGTGCATTCACACGAGGGACAGATTGATGAATGTAAAAATAGTGGCGTATCTGGGATAAGAACTTTCAACGGATTACGGAAACATACTACATCTGCCTTTGTGTTGTTAATTTTTAAATCATTTGGTTGAAACCACTCAATCAAATGTGTGGTTTCACGTCGGAAAAGAAAAATACATTTTTTGTATTATATATGGCGTGACAAGAGTAGAGTGTCGTCAGCATACTGATGTTGTTTCTAGCTAACTATTTAATTTGACATATCATCGACAAACACAATTAAAAGTAACAGAGACAAGTGGCACTTGCCCATAGCTCTCAAATTGTGCGAAAAGGGAGAAAATCACGACGCTTTGACACGAATTGAACAACAAAAGAAAACCTCCCCAGAGCGTACATGGCGTTTGGAAACCTGAGTGCGCGCTTGAGCCGAGCCCGCTGAATCTCCCATTCCTTGCGCTTGCCACGGGACCTGATATAACCTTTATGTTTTCTCAATGCTTTGCCGCAACATGGATGCATCCCGACAACGCGGCCGACCACGACCGAGTGCGACAGCCATTACACCATCCATTGATACGGATGAGTGGAGTGCAAATTTCGGGGATTCGGACACGTGCCGCTTCGTGCTCGTGCGGTGGCTAGCGCCACCTAGCGATATATGTCCATAGAAACGTAGCATTGCAGTCGGCGCGCCTCAAAAGCAAGGGGCTGCGGCGCATACGTGAATAATTTCAATAATCCTTTTATTGCAATACTTTGTCCTCAATACGAGAGTGCGGCCCTTTCACGCGATTAGATGGTCTACGTAGGCCACTAAAGCTGACTTGCAAAACGTGCAGTTGGCGTTACAAGACCTCGACACAAGTCGATCGCACGGTTCAGGTTAAGAATGTCCCCTACAATAGCCTTCCATCTTGCATTGACTGTGCGTGCACTGTGCCGTTATTAATAACAGAAGGCCCGTGATAACGGCGTTGCATCTTGCTCATTTCTAACCTGCCACCGACTGTACTTCAAACACACAGTTTGGGTGGACATCTGGTTCAAATATTACGGAAAAAGGCTTAAGTCAACATTTCAACCCATTTGCATAAAACTTCAGATAAACCAAGTTAAATCACAAACTAAGAATCGCAGCCTTATACCTTTAATACCGTGAAAAAAAGAAGACATAAATACCAACAGTGTTTTTTTCGGCGGGGTTCTTTAGCCGCGCCTCCGCAGCACGGAACTGCTCCATGTTGCAGATGGGCATCATGAACAGCTCGGGTGGTTCGGGCCTGACCATTTCCTGGAGTGTCGCCTGTTCCCCGGGTCTTGCCTGCTCTCCTTGGTGCTTTAAAGATACCTGCCCCAAAGAGACATGCGTTTTCCTCATCCGCTGCTGCAAGTGCTCATTTTGAATTCGTAGGTCAATCACGACCTTGAGCAGCTGAGACTCGAAGGCTGCAAGATAAGCGAGGTATAAGAAAACATTACCCATTTTGCTGACGAACATTATGCACTGATGATGGGGTAAACCTTTTTGTGAAACGTGGGTTTCGGAAAGTTTGAC
This sequence comes from Ixodes ricinus, assembly GCA_037355805.1. Lineage (NCBI taxonomy): Eukaryota > Metazoa > Arthropoda > Arachnida > Ixodida > Ixodidae > Ixodes > Ixodes ricinus. The sequence goes on along the minus strand of JAZHYW010060506.1, from coordinate 31,273 downwards.
AAAAAGCACCCGCACATTCAGGTGTTTTGGATGGGTTCGAATAGCTTTGGAATGGTTGCCAGACAAAGTTAGTGTGTATCACTGTTTTGCGAAAATTTAAGAGGCGTTATAAACTTTACACAATATTCAAAAGTATAATATAGACATTTTTTAATCAAATAACCTTTCTTAAAGTGAGACACGGCCCCAATTTACTGAATTTAAGGCGACAAAAGATGCCTTTTGAACTTCACAGTTTTGGCATGTATGGTCAATAATTAACACTTCCACAAAGTTTTATGGTGTGTGTTGAAAAACAAAGCAAAAAAAATATATATATATTGCCGCGCGCCAGGTAGGCAGCGCGGCCGTGGCCTATCGGTTATCGCGCTTGCCTCCCACGCGAAGAGCCAGGGTTCGATTCCCGGGAGTTACGCGTCCTTTTATTTATTCTTGCAGCTTAAAGTTCTGGTGAATTCGAGAACTCTGTCGCCTGTTCGAGGTGCGAATGTTCTAGTCGCCGAACCTTCTAGGCCGATTGTTCCAGAAGACAACGCGATTACATAAGGGCTCCGCGCGGCGATCTGCAGTCAGTTTCGCCCCAGCGTTCGACTCTGCTCTTTCGCCGATTTCGACGCCCGCGACGCTCTGTTGTTATCTTTTGTTTCCTTTTTATTTTTGGGCACAAGTTCGCCCTCATTAAACGTTTAGTTCCTTTAGTTATTCTCTGCCTCATCATTTGTCATTCGTGACAATATATTGTTACGCCGCCGACACGCGCGAGACGAGCTGCGCTTGGCTGAGCGGAGGAGAACCGCGATAAGCACCAGTTTCGAAATCCGATCGCTCCGTGGCTACTAGGCCCGCAAGGCTGGAAAGTGGCTACCGCCATTTCTCAAGCTTCTGGGATAGTCCTTTTTTTCAATTGTTTGAGAATGGGGAATAAAACCCATAAAGAACACTTGTCACGCTGGATAAAAAACGAAACTCGGGCTGCGAGTGGCTGCTCTGTGGTCCCGTGATACCTCACACTCAGGCCTACGACGCTTCGGAACACATTTCTTCGCTGATCTGCACGCTTAGTTTCATTATTTTTTCCGATCTTCCTTGCCCATTTTTTAGAAAATGCCCAAAACTCAAGCTCCTTTGCGTAAAAGCTTCGGTAGACGCTCTCGTTTTACGAAACTAAGCGGTTGAGTTTTTTTTTAAAGGGGCACAAGAGTATTCTGCAATCGTCGGTCCATGGTCAAAACTGATTGTAACGGCCCTAAGCACACTAAAAATTTAAAAATGACCATCACGCGGCGCCGATTTTCATATTAAAAACGTGGTGAAAGGTTAGGACACACCACTTTCTGAGCCGATGTTTCTGCTCAGTATAGGCGGGGCATACCTGAGCAGCGGTGTCAGTGCGGTGCCGATAGGCGCTCGTCGGCCAGTGGCAGTAGGCTTGCCATTGGCGCACGAGCGCCAATCGTCACTGTGCTGACACCAGAGGTGTGCTCTTCAGAGTTTAGGAACTGATGTTTCACGAGTTCCGTGCGTCGTGCATTGACATCAACACCTGAGACGCGTAAGACAACGTGCTACGGCTCTGGTGGTTGTAAATGGGGATTTGCTGTTTTGGGGGTTTTGGGGCTAGGACGGCCGCCCTGCATCCGCATCCTCGGCTGTGCTTCTCGACACCATGCACTTCTTTTGTGTAAATACGCTCGCCAGAAAATATCGCAGGTTTATGCAACAGAAGCCGAGTTCAAGGAGCAGTTCACCTTGCGACCATAAATCTCCAAGGTGCTATTTGTCACCAGGCTGTCCTGAGGATTGTTCGTGCGCGCAGGCAGTACAGGTTTGAAATTTCTGCAGATTTCTCTTGCCACTATAAACTCGAGGAAAAATGTACCGCTATATTTACCGAACTCAAAATTACAAGTGTTTGACCTTGCAGCTGATGTATATACGTAATCTTCAGGCGATAATTGGTTTGTTTTGTTATGTGCCGTCACACTGCAACTTGGCGCATTGTATTTAGAGCTCAAAATAAACACTTCTACAGCTCGAAAGATATCTGTTTTTATGTCCGTCGAGTGAGGAGCAGCAAGAGCGGTCAGTTGAGAGCGAGGTAAAAGAAATGCTTGATTGATTGAGCTTTAGTGCGCAGCAGCATCTAAGGCTAAAATGCGCCAACAACTGACTATTGCAGGAAACCAAGGTTATTCAGAAAAAAGAGCTGTAGTAGCTTGTGGGTTTAACAAACTATGAACATGAGAGTATACCCACATGGGCATGATTCCAGGACATATGTTAAATTATAGCTGGTCTAGTAGTCTAATATCTCTCAGAAAATTAAAAACACACTTGTGCGGTATTAGTGGTTCGTCACCGAGTAGTAAAATAATCAAATGTGATGGGGTATGCTCTTGGTAAATTTGCGAAAAATGTCTGTGACGTCCGCGGTCATACATAGGGAATACTAGTAAAATGTGCAGGATGCTTAATTGTATATGATGGTGTCCATACTCCGGAGCATCGTCCCCTCGCAAAAAGTGCCCATGGGTAAGACGTGTATGACCGATTCGGAGTCGACATAATACCACCTCATAAACTCGCTCGCGATGACGCGCACTCTCCCATTCCCGAATCAAAGGTTTTACTGCATGCAACTTATGGTTCATTTCTCGGTTCCGCTCCTCTTGCCACCTGCACTTCGTAGACTTTTTAAGGGCATGTCTATAATCTCTGTAGGGTATTTTGTGCAGATCCACTTGTCGATCCTTAGCAGTGCTCGCTGCATGGTCAGCATCCTCATTCCCAGGAAGTCCAATCATGGGAAGGTACCCAGCATGTTATGTTATTTTTTCTTTTTCGATGCTGAAAATAACCGGTACCTTATTTCTAGAACAAGTGGATTTTGGACATCGCACGTTGTGTCTAGTGCTCGTAAAGCACTAAGTGAGTCAGTGTAAACAATTGACTTACGAATCTTCTTTTAAGAATGTGGTCTATGGCAGGGAGTAGGCCATAGAGCTCTGCAGAAAAAATGAAGGCACAATCGTTAATTCTCTGGACACACTTCACAGAAGGCCCTACCACTGAGCAGCCTACGTAGGAATCAGTTTTGCTTCCATTAGTGTAAAAAACTTCTGAAGTCTTGGTACTGATCCTGGAGTTCAAAACATTCTTGTCTCAGAACTTCATTCGGGATCTTTTTCTTGTTGTATTTTGTTAGTTTCAACTCACAGTGGATGGGCATGAGGTCCTCAAGGAGCTACTGAGTTCAAGCTTTGCACAACGGAGGGTAGCACATCCAGACCTACGGACTCAGCAGAAGAACGAATTCTCAAGGCGAGAGGTGGAACAAGTGAAAGCTTATTTATGAAAGTCTGCTCATAATGCAGTTCTCATGCAATCCAGCGTTGGGTGACCATTAACCGACCTAATTCGCAGAGAGTACACGAAGCCTAATTCAAACCTCCTTTCTCTAGTGAGCGCTCATGTGCCTCTACATGTAGGCTGAGTATTGGAGATGTGCGAAAAGCACCGGTGGAAGGTCCGAGCTCCTGATGACGAATGAGGTCGCAGCATCTTGAGAACCGATGCCCGCGTGGAGCCGTACACAATACAGCCATAATCAAGTTGGGACCGTACAACTGAGCGCTAGATGCGCAATAAACAGCACCTTTAGCATATTAAGTGATTTCACACAATTCATTTCGAGGCACTTAACATGTGGAATGAATGCCATTTTAGAGTCAACTATTAGACCTAAAAACTTGTGTTCGTTCTTTACTGCAATAGGGACTCCGTACATATTTAAAGAAAGCTCAAGTAAACTTACGCGGCGACGAGAGAAGCACACACAAATCGTTTTCTCAGGAGAGAACCTAAAACCATTTACATCCGCCCATTTGACCAAATTGTTGATCGCAAGTTGAAGTCGACGTTCACAGAGCGGTCAGATTACAAGACGAGACCGAAATTTGTGCATCATCAACATAGAGCAAGTACTGAACAGATGGGGTATGACACGAGCAATTGAATTCATTTTTACGATAAAAAGTGTGACGCTAAGCACACCGCCCTGTGGGACCCCATTTTCTTGTGTGAATTCTTTACAAAAAGCTGCCCCAAGCTTCACACGAAAAGTGCGGTCCCGGAGGTAACTATGGATGGCACCTAGCATTCTGCCCGAAGACCAATGTTGAACAAATCTTCCAGTATGCCATAGGGCCAGGTCGTATCAAATGCCCCTTCCAAGTTAAAAAAGACAGAAACAATGCTGTCTATTTCCAAAGGCCTCTCGCACAGCAGTCTCAAAACGGACCAGATAGTCAACCCTCGATCGCGTTGAGCGAAAACCACACTGGTACCGGTCAGGGAGCTTGTTTCTTTTCTAACTAGAATATAAGCCTCTTATTTATCATCCTTTCTAGCGTCTTTGAAAAACAACTCGTGAGCGCTATTGGCCTAAAGCTAGAGGTACAAGTAGGATCCTTTCCTGGCTTCAGCAGGGGAATAATGATAGCCACCTTCCAAGATGAGGGGAAGCAACCTTCAAGGCAAATTCGGTTGAACAAATATAAAACCAGCTCAAGAGTTGATGGATGGAGGTGCTGAAGCATTTTGTAATAAATGCTGTCTGGCCCAGGAGCCGTCTGTTTGGACGAATGAAGTACAAGCTGTAGTTCAAAAAGTGTAAATGACAAAATATAGGATTCTTGCAAGCCACCTGACAGAGGAACTGCCATCTTTCTGCCTGTAGCTTGTGTCTTTGAAATGACCGGGTATAATGTTGAGAACTTGAAACAAATTCGAAATATTCACCAAGGACATTTGCCTGTTCTTTTAGGCTAGCAGGGCACACACCATTTCGGTTCGGGAGTGGGACAGAAAATAGCCGGTAGGAGCCTTCAATTTTATGTACGCGGTCCCAAACTTTCTTCGAGGATGCACTGCTATTAATTGAAGAAGCATACCCTCTGAAGCTTTGTCGCTTGGCTTGCCGTCGGATATACCTTGCCTGCGCCTTTTTTTCTTGAAACCGATAAGGTTACTTGACGTGGGGTAACGCCTGAAAATGGCCCATGCATGATTCTGTTCTTTCTTTGCCTGGTGGCAGTCTTCTTGCCTGGCGGCAGTCTTTGTTCCACCACGGCTTTGGCCTTTTTGGAAGATGTGAGGATCACATGGGAATGGCAAGCATAGCGGCCTGCGAAATGTGATGAGTAATAGGCTCACTGACATCATCGATGGAAAGATCATCAAGTGATGAACATGCTATAAGTAAGGCATCTGTAAAGGTTGACCAGTCGGCCTTTTCAGGCTTCCAGCGAGGGGTACGTGTTAAAAGACCAGCAGGAGGATGGTTGAACTCTAAAATGAGTGGAAAGTTGTCACTCCCATAAGGATTTGGGATGACCTTCCATAAAAGCAGGGGTATAACGAAGGATGACAAAACGAAAGGTCAATGGAAGTAAAACTACAAGTTGCTGAACTAAAATAAGTGGATTATTTTGTGTTGCGCAGACACAATCTTGTCGAAAGAAGAAACCGTTCAATGAGTGCCCCTCGAGCATCCCTTCTACCGCTTCCCCACAAAGGATTGTGTGCATTGAAATCACCTAAGATAATGTAAGGCACCGGAAGCTGGCTAATTAGATCATCTAGCTCTTCGTACTGCAGCTGATATCCCGGGAAGATGTACACTGAGCAGACGGTAATCACGCGGTCCAACAGCATGCGGACAGCCACAGCCTCGAGGGAGGTTTGCAAAGCTAGTTTAGTGGACGGGACCATACGTTGGACAACCACTGAAACACCTCCAAAAGCCACAGACGCGTTCAACCTATCTTTCTGACCACTTTGAAGTGTCTAAGCACATTTGAGTGACTTTCTTTAAGGTGCGTCTCTTGCAAACAAAAGGCAGCAGGGCGGTGTTCATTCAATAAAACGTTGATGTCGTCATAATTGGAAGAAAGTCCATGGCAGTTCCATTGTAAAAAACAGACATTATTAACGTTAGGCAGTTCGTTCTTTAACAGAAAGTCACTACATTTGTGTAATGGTAGCTACAGCAAAACTAATCCAGTCACAGGAGGTAAATTTAATAAAATGTGAATATGGACATGAATGATGATTTAATGAGTCTGCAAGAAGGCAGCTCCGACCGAACCTTTGAGGAAAAACAATTAAAAATAAAGCCCCAGGCGAGGGAGTCACCAAGTGAGTCCCTCTGTCCTCGGCTGGGCCCTAGAGAGTAGCTGGATCAATGGAAATGAACAAAATATTTCGGTGTCGTGAGGTCAATGTAGCGACTGAGGATGCAGGATTATGTTCCTGTTGAGAGAGCATACAAGCCTTGTGGAGTATAATTGTCACTTTGGTGGAACAATTTGTTTTTCACCCTTGTGGTTGCCCTTGGGGACCTGCCACTTCATGTCGTCTGGGTCAGACGCAGGGGTGGATGGTTCGGCACTCTCCTCCATTGGTTCTGCCTCCTGGGCGGAGGCTGTTCTTGCCGGTTTAGGGAGGCTCTGGGCTACGAGGTTCAAAACCTCGGCCCCGACCTCCACCAGCCGGAGGAGCAGAGGTACTGGGCAGGCAGTCGCCCAAGCCCACCAGCTCCTGCCCCTTGGGTGCTGGAGGAGTGGCACAAGAATCGTGCCGCTCCTTGGATGAGGGCGCTCCCTCCGAAGAATTCGCCCGGGAACGTGGTCCCTCTCCTTGAAGGAAGGCCGCGAAGCACTGACAGGTGCGGCCACAGCCGACCCATCTTGGATAGGAGAAACAGCCTGTGAACCCTCTACATGAGAGGGGACAGGCTGCTGCCCCATGGAAGGGGTAGGACTCTCGCTGGAGGAGTGTTGGCCTATCAGCCGAGAGTGAGCGCCCAGGAAGCTGAAGCTTCAGCTGGGGTGTTGGGGACTGCAGTGGCTTCCTGGCATCCGGGAAGGACGTCTGGGTTGCCACTGCAAACTTCAGTGGTGCAGGTCTCCGCTGCACCACCTGTGCAAAGCCGCCCTTGCACATAAACGCGAAGCGGCGACGCGCCTCTGGGTATGAGAGGTTTTCTTTCACTTTAAGGGTAAGAATTTCCTTCTCATCTTTCCACGTCTTACATGATCTGGAGTAAGCGGGGTGGGGCTCTTTGCAGTTTACACAGAGTGCGTCGTTGGAGCAACAGTGTGCTGCGTGGTCAGTTTTGCCACACTTGGCACGTGACGCTTTGCCGTGGCAGTTCCGTGAGCCGTGCCCAAATCTTTGGCAATTTAAGCATCTTCTGGGGTTTGGAACGTAAGGACGAACCCTGCAGTAGAGGTGTCCAGCTTTCACAGACTCGGGAAGTGTGGTGGACTCAAAGGTAAGCACGATGTGCCTCGTCTTCAGCTCTTGGCCGTCACGACGCAAGGAGATGCGCCTTGCAGCTACAACCACCTGGTCAGAAAGGCCCTCCACTACTTCGCTCTCAGACGCATCCAGAAGGTCGTCCTCCGAGATGACTCCTTGGATGGTGTTCAATGTCTTGTGGGGTGTCACTGTAACCTTGTAGTCCGACACACAGTTGAGTGCAAGGAGCGCAAACCTCTGGTGGCTGGTCTCAATTTCTACGAGCAAATTTGCCAGATGCCAGCTTCTTAGCCTTAAAGTTCTTTCCAATCACAACCTCGAGGACCTTTGCAACAAGAAACGGTGACATTTCTGAGAGTTGTTTGTCGCTTTCGGAGTGGAGAACGAAGAATATTGGGAATCTAGGTGCAGTAGAGTGTGTCTCGTGCGTGGCAGAAACTTCGGTGCGACTCTTTTCGGGGGCCGATCAAGAAAATATTTGTTACGCAGACCCATTTAGATGGGAAAGTAAGTTCAGTGCCCGGGTGCACCGCCCACCATTGGAGCTCCAACGAAGGGGTAGGTAATGCGCCATAGCAGGAAAGGCTTGCCTGACACAATTACTCTACCAGTGCTGCCCGGGCACTATACCCTAATGTGGTTGCAGGGACAGGACCTGTTTCCCCTCAAGGTCGGCCCTTGCCGCCTAAGAAGGTGAAAAAGGAAGGAAGAGAGTGTAGAAAAAAGAGAAAGAGGTGGGAGGAAGAGTGAAAGGGGGAAGAAGAGGGTAGAAGAGGCGACTGACTGAATCACCCTGGGGCCCTAAGCCGGACGCTTGGCGAAAACGACGGCGAGATATCTGGCGGCCGCGATTGGCCAACGCCACACTTGACCTTGGCGCGCCAATCATAGCCGCCGAATTTCTCGCCGACTTTTCCGCCAAGTGTCCAGATTAGGCCTCTGGTCGGGCCAAGCCAGGACACTCGTCTACGAGAAGAGGGGCCGAAACGGTGTATTGCCTCGCCCAGGGGCCCGAATGGTCCAAACATACCCCGGGCTCAGCTCAACCACCAGGGTCCCCTTTTCCCCGAACACGGGTTAAGCCACGCACAACCAGACGTGGGTGGGCGAACCCACATGGCTCGGGGGTTTGTAGTGACGCCACTCACCAAGCACTTACAATAAAGTAGGTGCCCCCTGCGTGCGGGTATGGTGGCTCACGTGGCTGGGGTCCGTGGTGACGCTACTCACCAAGCGCCTAGCACATAAGGTGCAGGCGCCCCCTGCGGGAGCTCGGGGTCCGTGGAGACGCTACTCTCCAAACCTGCTTTCAAAGGTGCCCCATGCTAGGTAAAAAAATAATAATATGTACAGAGGTAAAAGAAATGCGGGCCCGTAGCCGGTGCTCTAGTTTCTAAACGACGTTAGTGATCAGGATCTGCGTCGCGGGTGGTCGCGATGTGCTGCATTTCATGTGTCTTGTTTCGCAGTTACCCGCGCGCTTATGTAACGTGCAGCGGCGATATATCGCTTCCTTCTTGGTCCTTATGTGTCTACAGCTTTAATGATATAAAATAAACATCCCTCCCCAAAGTAAGTAACAGCAAAGAATGCCAGAGAGTATCTCTACATTTTCGTCTCAGTAGCCACAAAATACTCAGCGACGTAGTTACAACACCTTACTGTGATCAAAACGCGCATCTAATATTGTGATTACTTACGAGTGGCAGTGTCCTTTGGCATCCCTGTTGACTCCGCGGTTCCGCCTGCCTCCAATGACGCGTGCTCGGCTGTAAACAGATACATTAAATCGTGAAGAGCTTATCTAAGAAAAATGGCGAAGCAGTAGGAAAGATTACTCAATTATCTGCTAGGTTCCGTGTACAAAAAAGTGTTTGCTAAGTTTTCACATGCAAACAGTGTACTTTTTACATGGGAATGAGATAAGCCCAGGTGGCACAGCTGCCAGTTCCATACTCCATTTCAGCTGATGGTACTTGAATACACAGAGGTCGCATGAAAAGACATCTTATATTATTCTTCTTTCTCTACTTAAGAATAATTTTTGATCTTGAAAAAAACAATGCAGTTATACTCAATATAGTCTGAAAGGCCCACTCGCCAAATATTACGACGCAAACGGGCCAACAAAGTTGCAGTGTCCCCAAGTTGGCAAACTCTGATCAATCTAGCAGGCAACGTGCGGCGCAGTCAATGCCACCGTAATGGTACAGCCAACACTAAGCGAAACGTCGCAAACAAGCAGTGTTGTTTTGTTGGCATTTTACATTTCAAAGCGCTGCCGCGGTTGGCGCGCGACGACAACAGAAAAAGAAGAGTGTGTGCAGGGAGGAGAAGGTGTCCACGTGATCAGGTATCCACGTGGTCCCGGAACACGCATGCGCTATCAAGCCTGCCAATGCTCTCTGCACCAGCGAAAGTACGCTTACTGTCGGTTTTATGCACTACGCCACATTCTCATCGCAACATCTTCACATGTAGTCCACTAAAATGTACCTTGCACTCACGCTCAGCAAACATTACTTAGCGCAAACTTTGCCCTTCTCCAAGTTGAACGCTGCAGCGGTTGTAGGTGCAGGCGTCATTGGTGTAGCAGGGACAGCGGATACTACGAAGCTTGCTTGCACCGTCGCTCAAGTTGGTGACGTAGCTCTTCGTGCCACATGGTTTTGACTAGCTTGCGGAGACACCACAGGACCAGTGTTGCGTGCCACAAACAAGCTTCCGCTTCGGTTTTAGATTTTCGTTTAAAGGGAGGGTTGTACGAAAACTATTCAACTATTCAGGAAACAAATGAAGCAGAACCCTTTATAAGTACTTATGATATTATAATCATTGATAATCCCAATATCTGCAGAATTGACCATTGTTGTCTTTTAAGCAGCCACCATGCAAAACAAAGTAACATTTTGTTCCAAGCAGTTTGATTCAGGTTCAAAATATGATGGCGAGACTCTAGATGTCAAAGACACTGGCAGTTGCCTCCTTTGCTTTCTCCTCCTTGGCTCCTCCACTGATGTTAAAAATGTGAAGATGCAGTAGGGAGGAATCAAATCTTAACATGTACTGAGACTGAATTTAAAACTTTCGATTAGTGACCTAAATGTGCATCCGATGCTACCAACGCTAGCATTTGGAATAGATTGAAAAGCGAACATAACAGTGAAGGACAAATTTGCATCTGTTGCCTGCACTTGGCAGGGATCAAAAGGAAAGAAAACATAAGAAATCAGCACTATGGCATAGCATGCACCTGTTGCTTCGTCTTTCCAATTCTCGAGTTCAAAGACGCAAAGATCCAAGATGCCTCTAAATGCCCTCAAATAAAGTATGAAGCAAACATTTAAGTGATAATTACCTGGGGTCCGTGCTCCGTCAAGATGACTCGGAACTGAAAGTAAAAATCTTGTTTGAGCACAGACTAAAAATAATGCAAAATATTGTGATTATTGGTTGTTTCGAGACAGCATTACAACATTCTTTAGATTCTTGAATTTTTTTTCAATATAAGGAATATTTCATGCACGGTATTCATATACCTAATGCATGCTGGAAAGTTCCAAATGTGTACCAGCCCCTGGTGAGCGAATAAAAATTAAACATATCGGGTGGGTGAACTTACAAAGTACAATTTTGAAGAAAAACAAAGCAGTCCAAAGGCGTGAACGTGCTATGTAAGTGGTGGCCAGACTGACAAGACCTAAAAGCTGCAAACAAAACTGCTACACTTCAGAGAGCCACTGAAAGTTGGAGGGGGGGAGGGAGCCATCAAGAAACGATAACAAGGGATAAGCCTGTATCTATATGGGACAAGTATCATTGGATTGTTAACACCAACGAAAGATTGGAAGGCAGAACATTTTTTGAACCGCCAAGCAACGGCAGTCAATGCCCCTCACAACACTTATTCGTTGGGTTCAAAATGTTTGCTAGGTCGGTACAAAAAGTACGGGTTTAGATGCATATATAAATCATAATCAGCTTAACGATATGTCTGGTAGCACAAAAATTCCAAAACTGCAATATGTCATTTATTTTAAACCCGTTTCCTTCTCTTTTTAATGCGGGGTGGAGAAGGCGCGAGCAGCCACTTGGCCCCGCGTAGAGCCCATATGCATTCGCGAGCTGCAGCTTGGCCACATCACTACGGCACAGGAGATGATACCGTAGGTCACAGACGCACTGAAATCGGATTCTACCGAGCAGTTGGATGGTTTCTCGACATCAGGAATGTTATCACGAGCAATTACACTTGGGCCAAAACGTCCAATGCACGTCCGGATCATTTGTTGGCACATATATTCTAACAATAAATTTGTGCTAGTGCCTGAAACTCACGTGCGGTTGGCAAAAGGACGCTCGTTTCCTCACCGCTGGGAGGCCGCCGAGTGCCTCGAGATGTGCTGGCTGGTTCTGACGGTAAATGAAAACAAGAATAGTTGACTCTCAAAATTTACTTGCTTTTGCTTCTGCTGATGACAACTTTTAAGAACAAAAGCAGGCTACCTTCGTCGTATGGCTCACCAGCATCTGTCGATTCAACGCCGGACAGTGTTTCGGCGATAATTAATTTTTGCTTCCTTTCTGAAAGTTTTGTAGAAAGAGGTAAGGCCTGTAAGTACTGCAACTTCAACTTTCGCCAGTAACCGAATGATGTTTCCCCGAGCATAAATGACAAACAGCTAACCCCGAGCATGAAAAACAAACAGCTGAGACATCACGGGTGCATTTATCTAACAGCATCAGCATGAGACCTTGCGTTTACGTTTAGTGAATGAAATCTGTCCTGATTATTGCCAGTGAGTTTCAATACCCTCCTGGTCACGAAACTTCCGCTGAAATTTTGCACAGGGACAGGGACCGCCGCTAGAGGCAAAACTCCAATGCGAAAGGCGGCGCGCGGCGACCCTGCTGATGCCGTTGATTTACAGTTGTAGTTGGGGCACCTCCAACGCACTAACATACTTGTGTTACTGCATTCGACTAATATTTAGTTCAGTACCACAATACGTACAGCATTCCCTAGTATAACTCCTCAACTCAAGGTGTAAAAAAAAGCGAAAGCCGTTTACAACTCCCTGTAACGCCGAATTAGAGCGCAGCTCTTTAGGAGGAGGGGAAGGCACGGGGGGGGGGGGGGGTCACGTGACCTCGGGGGGGGGGGGGTCACGAGGCCTGGGGGTCACGTGACCTCGAGGGAGGGGGGACTTTCCCCGCCGGATTTAGCGGGGAAAATTTTCCGCTAGATTTATCGGGAAAAATTTTCCGCTAGATCTAGCGGGGAAAATTTTCCGCTAGATTTAGCGCGGGAACATTTCCCGCTAGATTTAGCGGGGAAAATTTTCCGCTTGATTTAGCGGCGAAAATTTTCCGCTAGATTTAGCGGGGAAAAATTTCCGCTAGATATAGCGGGGAAAATTTTCCGCTACATTTAGCGGAAAAATTTCCCGCTAGATTTAGTAGGAAAATTTCCCGCCAGATTTAGCGGGTAAAATTTTGCGCTAGATTTAGCAGGGAAAATTTTCCGCTAGATTTAGCGGGGAAATTTACCCATCATGCACCGCGTGGTTACGCCGACGGCGACGCCGCTCCGAAGCCGGAAACGGGCGCCTAAGAGCTGCGCTCTAAAACGTGGAGCCTACGTAGGCCCGCGGTTCTAGAAAATTTGAAACCGAGAAAATATTGGAACCATAATAGCGAGGGGGACTGTTTCTTCAGCGTGCAACTTGTGTAGGCTCCCTATGGTTGAACTGACCGGTACGTAGTTGGATCACAGTTGAACCAACTAACGTGACTGGTACATAGTTGTACCATATGGTTAAACTAATGTACCAGTCACCAGTGAAAATACTACTGAATCTGGACATGCACTGCACGACTACTCACACGCAGCCCAAGAGTCTCAATCTTGTGCTTACTTTTGCAAGAAGTATACTAAACTCCGCAGAACAAAGCTCACCCCTCGTGAAGGTGTCAAAACTATAAGCTATTTACTTTTGAAAGCTGTGAGAACTAAAATTAATAAATGTGGTCAGCTCATGTTGGGAACTGTTACAACTTGCCTTTAGGCACTTGGTCAAAAGCTGACCAGGGGCCGCTTAATCCTGTCTACCAAGGAGGCTGACCTCCACCTCCCCTCATCTGCAGTGAAAAAGGAGCGTTTCGTGACCTTCTCTGCTAGGAAGTCTGCTCGGAAGGGCTTTGGCTCGGCATTGTCTATCTCTTCCAGGTCAGACCCACAAGCCGACGTCTTCTCGGACGGCCCGTCTCTTCCTCGGTGCCCTTGACCTTCCTTAAAAGCTTTGAAAACAAGGCGGACGACTAACAGCTAGATTATCGCAGTCAGCAGGCACGAACTCACCAATAGTCGGAGTGGACAGCTGCCTAGGGCGGCAGAATTTATGGGCAACATAACTTCAAACGTTTCTTCTCTTTTTGTATTTTTAGTGGAGGGTGCGAGGTATTTTGTGCTCTCTGCACAATGAAAGTATACTACGTATTCGTTTCCGTGAAATTAAACCTTCACTAAAAAAATAAGGAAAGGAAAGAACATCCATGAAAGGAACTACAAAAAACATATTTTCTCAAGCGTCGCCATGAGTGTCTGTCCCTCGGTTCCGATGGCAGCCAGCGCCGTCTACATACATGAGAGCAGAGACAATGTTCTTCGGCGGTGTGCGTGACTAGGCTTCGTCCCGGCCCCTGTAGCATAAACAGAGACGAAGCAACAATCACTTCCCCGCACACACACGAGGTGGCCTCAAGTTTTAAAACGAAGGCGAAAGGGCTCCGTGATAAAGATCGACAAGCGAGGCACTGAAACTAAACCTGACGGTGGCAGTGCCTCAATGCTGTCCATTTGCTTCTTAGAAGCTTAAACACTCTAGAAGTTTAAACATAATATAAAAATCCATCGAGATAATACTATATATGCCAGAGGTTCTGCTAGCACTACCTCTGTTGTCGCAAATCGAAGCCGAGAGCAATCAGTCTGGACTTCCATTCATGCATATCTATGGGAAGGTTGGTGCTTTTACACTCCCAGCTCAAATAGAAAAACAAATCGGGCAAAAACTTCGAACTTGAGAGATCTCAATCTCACGAAACAGCAAAATTTGGCCATTGGCACAGTATTTAGAAGTGCAAACAGAAACAGGACAGCACGGCACCGAAGCAAACTTGCTGCACATAACAACAAGCCTCTAAGCTGTCTGTCGAAGCTCTCCAGAGTATGACAACACCGCGGCCGTTCTTGGCAGCGTGCAGTGCTTTCCCACAGCATTACGGGAAAGTTTTGTGACTAGTACGGTATTGAAGGGCTCGGTCATTACTGTAAATGTGCATTTATCTCTACAAAGATAATGGAGCTCGCTAAATTGAGCAATTGCAAGCAAGCTGATCTGGGCAAGCATGCTAACAGAGAGCAGATCAAAAACGTGTACTAGCACATTAGAAGTTGAGAGGAAAATGAACAGTACAAAATACTTCTTACTGCATTTCTGCAAAACTGATCCTCGGAACCAAGGTCAGTCAGGGTCTGCTGCTTGGCTCGCTTGTACATGAGACAGGATGTCCGCCCCGGGAATTTTGTTTGGCCACACGCAGTGGTTCTCTCCCAGGTCAAACCACGAAAGAGGGACGGGCGCCACCGTTATTTCGTCATTGTTTTCAATGAACTCTTCCACGGCGTACTTGTACACCTCACTAGAATGAAAAGCATCGTAAGACATGACGTTCATTCAAGTTCACTCAACCTTTAACATATATTATAATAGCTCCCTGGCTAGATTTTCATGCATCGGCCACAATGAAGCACAATGACGACGCGTTCCGCTATACGCTAAGTAATAGTAGTGGCGGTAAAAGAGAAACAAAGGGGCTCATTCTGCGTAAAGGCCTGTTTGCACCGCGCTTTGTAGCTTTTACTTGCAATGGTTTCGCGATCAATTAAGCTATACGCACTGCGTCGTTCACCTCGACCAGAAATTGCTATGGGGGCGTGGAGCCGGCACGATCATGGCCGTACCGCTCACGCAATTTCTGCTGTTTGTCCAGGTCATGGGGCATTGTGCTCCATCTCCGCTGCATCGAGTGAACAACGGAAGCGCCATGCATCCGCCATCATCCACTGGCCCGGATTTCGACTTCGACGGCTCTGCTCATGTAACATGTCCACCGGCTGATATTGGCCAACGCCTACTGTCAAGCTACGAACATTGGGACGACAGCCGGCATGCATACGGTGTACAAAACGCGCAGCGATTCAGTGACGACTTAAGGCATTGAGCCGGCACGATCATGGCCGTACCCCTCACGCAATTTCTGCTGTTTGTCCAGGTTGGTGACAGTCTTACTTGTCGTTCAAGATTTTATGTTTTTCTGTTGCCGGTTCCACCCCATGTCGTCTTTGCTACTGCTAAGTCACGGAATGTCACTTGCCGCGTGCGGCGACGATTTGTGCTGAAGCGCAGTTATGCTTTTTTTTTTCTTGTTGCTACTATGCGGAGACGTCAAATTGAATCCCGGTCCTGATGCGGCGGCCACTTTGCAGATACTTTTAGATGGGTAGAATGCCATTAAAGCTAAGCTTCAGACTATCGAAACTAATCAAGAGCAAAGCAAGGCGACCCTGTATGATCTAAAACACGCATTGAATCATTGGAACAGCATCTGACCCAATTCAATGACATGAAAGCCAGTAGTTACGGATTGCAGGAAACAGTGTGAGGACACGCATAGTGTAGTAAGAAATCTAACCGTTAAAGTAGACGATCTGGAAAATCGAAGCCGGCGTTGTAATTTAATTTTTTTACGGAGTACCTGACACAGACACCCGAGAGCTACCTGCGGCGTCTGAGAAGCAAATTAAGAAAATTGTAACTAGACTTGGACTAGAGCCCGTGCACAGGCTTGGGTAGATACTGTATTGGCAAAACTCGACCACTTATCGCAAATTTCGCGTTGTTCAAAGAGAAACAAACAATCTTGTCAAACGCTAAGAAACTAAAAGGTTAGCATCTCGGAAGATTTTTCAGAGGCGGTACGCAGAAAAAAACTGCTCTGGGACTTCGCCAAAGATCACCGTAATGACCATACTCGTGTAAACTTTCGATATGATGCACTGTACTTAAATGGTACGAGATACATCTTTGACGAAGCACTTGGACAAGTTGTTCAGAGTGCCTGACAAAAAAGAGCTGCTCGACTTCAAACATATCATTTCTGATTGTGAACTGCCCAAGCGTAAAAAATAAAGTAGATGATTTCAACAATCTGTTGTGTATGGCAAAACCTACCGTGGTTCTTGGTACTGAATCATGGCTAGATAGCAGTATCAGTGATGACGAGGTATTTCCAGACAACTACAAAGGAACTTTACTACCTTAATCTTATGACTTGACGACAAGTACTTAGCCTGCAAGCTCATATTTATTTTTGGTCTCAAACTTCATCTTTTTTATCAGGTACGATTTCATGTGCGTGTACTTCAGCAATTTTTTAATTTTGTTTCAAGATTATTGCTTCCTTTTACCATTTCGTTAGACCACCTGAGACTGGGTGGAAGAAACACGACGACGTCTCAAACACAGCTAACCACTTTATTCAGTACTCCCTCCTTTTATACAATCTTGACCCCAAAATCGTCACCATAAAAAACAATCCAAACAAAGGCACAAAGAGGACAACACGCCTTGACTTCGAAGCTACGCTTAAGAACCACTTCGAACTAACAAAAGGTACACACACATCAAACCATCGGCACGAAGTTAACATTCTTTGGCCTCGCAGCCACTCTTATCTTCAGAAAAAACAACAACGAACAATTGAACTACACGGAACCGACTGCAGTTCGAACCCATCAACCTGTTACACCTTTTTTTTCCTTCTCCTTCCCCTTTTTTTATTTTTTTTTTACGTACGCAACAAATGAAAAAAGAACATGACAAAGGAGTTACCTCTCGCGAAAAACACAAATCCCATTCAAATCATACTCGCAGAAAAGCTTTCGCCCTATCACTGAGAAGCATAGACGCCTGGCTTGTGCAATTGCCGATCGACTTAATTTTTACTGTCTCCTTTACAACCCTTTTGACGTCATTGATTTCTTTGCATACTACGGCTGTTCCGGACCACTCGGCTGAGCAGTTTCGGCATTCTTATACATGTGTCGCAATTTCGGAATTAGTCGCTTTTATCTTTACGTTTCTTTTGTGCTCAGTTAGACGATCGTTCAAGCATCTTGAGGTCTGCCCTATATACCTAAAACCGCGCGTCATTGGTATGTCGTAAACGACACCAGTTTCACAACTCAGATTTTTCCCTGTGGCCCTTTTGGCACCCTTTTTATCTCTTTGGAACGGAGTGAGGTTGGTCTAACAAAATGGTAAACCTACACCAGCTCGCCTGCGCCCTAACTGTTTTTTCAGTGCTTCCTTGTTTCTCAATTATTTCTTACGTGTTTTTTTTCACTCACATATATCATCAGCAGCTCACCCTTTTTCATACATTTTATTTTATAATCTTTACGTATAACAACTTTCAGGGTGTACTTTTCTTTCTTTTATGCTATAACTAGGGTGCCTACATGTCTGTCTGTCTTAGGGTGAAGACATCCATTGTTGCACTGAATGTGCCAGCCCGTGACGCTCTCGCGCACTCGGTGCGTGACTTGGGTGATAAAATGGCGTCTATGCATTAGCCAAAGCTGCGCGCTCGAGCTGAGTGACACCGTATTGCGCGCACTTCAAAATGCATAAAAAAAAACGATTGGGCGTGAAAATGGCTGAGATGTCATCACTCAAGCAAAAGCGCGCGTGTGTATGAAGGCACTCTAGCTATAACGTCAGTAACTTCTTTCTTCTCCTTCTTTATAGACTATTAAATGTCAGTTGTCAGTTTAGCGCCCTTCCTGTCTACTTCGTCCTTCCTACTGTTTCACAACTACTGTTTCTTCTTCTCGGCTTGACATTCCAGTTGGGTCGTGCGAGGCTGTGTGGTGCCGGGTTCGGTTATCAAATGGCAAATCACTAACGCTATGTTCTTTTTATAGACCGCCTGGAAGCTCGGCTAATGTCATCGTTGAACTTTCCGAAATGGTAGAAACAATTCAGACGGACTGTCTTATTATAGGTGGTGATTTTAATGTACCTGAAGTATCTTGGAATCGGTATATGTTGCAGACTGGAGTGGTATCTGGAGTGGGAAGGGAAATGATAAACATGGTGCGTACATTTGCGCTCACCCAAATTGTAGAAGAACCGACAAGAGGAAACAACATTTTAGACTTGGTCCTAACAGATCAACCCGCTTGGGTAAAGTCTAGTTTGATCCTACCTGGAATAAGCGACCACCATGTGGTACTTTGTGATATGCACGTATCGTATGAAAAAACACAGCCAAACACTGCCCGGAGAATGTACAATTATGCAAGTGGAAATACTGCTGAGATATGTTCTTCTTTAGACGAATACTTCCAGGAATTTGAATTTTTATCAGATTCTCTTAGTGTTAACGATCTCTGGTTACTTTTTAAGGCAAAAGTTTTTGAGCTACGAGACCGATTTGTGCCATCATGGTTATTAACAGCAAGACGTGCAAAAAGTAAACCTTGGTTTAACAAGGAGTTACGGGCTCTTAGAAATAGGAGACAGAGAGTATTTAATAATCTTTAAAAAAAATCCTCCTCAGAAGGTAGAGCGAAATTAAAGGCTATCGACAAGGAATTTAAAACTGCAACGAGTGAAGCAAAAACTAACTTTCTTGAGTCATTTCCATCGCGAATTAGAAAGAACCCGAAGGAGTTCTGGAGGTACGTTAAACGTAACAGAAAAGATAAAGTATGCATCCCACCACTCGCGCATAACGGCGATTTAATAGAAAGTAGCCTTGGGCAAGCAAACTGCCTAAACGACTTTTTTGGCTCAGTCTTTTTACCTAAAACGTTAAATTCTAATCATTCAAGTCTAGCTAGAACGAATAATGAAACCATGGGGGAGGTATTAATCGACGAGCATGGAATTACACTGCTGCTACAGCGTTTGGATCCATCCAAAGCGGGAGGACCAGACGGCTTGCCAAGTAGTATCTTAAAGTTGTGTGCGCGGTCCGTTTCACCGTTTCTGAAGGTGTTGTTTACTAAGTCCCTTAACACATGTGGCCTTCCCAGCGATTGGAAGACAGCTTGTGTTGTTCCTGTGCATAAATCTGGACCTAGGGAGCTCGTCACGAATTACCGACCCATCTCTCTAACAAGTATTGTTTGTAAAACGTTAGAACATATTTTATATACTAGCATTATAAAACACATCGACGCGCATGCATTGTTTAATCCAAACCAACATGGTTTTCGGCAGGGAGTCTCATGTGTTACTCAACTAACAGAGTTTGTTCACCAAATAAGTGAAAAGTTGGATCAGCGAAGATGCATAGACTGTGTATTTATAGATTTCAAAAAGGCGTTTGATGTCGTAGACCACAACTTACTTGTTCGTAAGTTACATAGTTTTAATATTAACCCCCGCATAGTTGAGTGGATTCAGGAATATTTAAATTTAAGATCCCAATATGTGGTTGTAAATGGTGCTGCATCTGAAACTATTGACGTGACGTCAGGCGTCCCACAGGGGTCGGTGCTGGGCCCGTTGTTGTTCTTGGTTTATATTAATGACGTCGCAGAAAATATCACTTCTTATATGAGACTGTTTGCAGACGACTGCGTCGTGTATCGTGAAATTAGAAGCGAGGAAGACAACTATGCATTGCAACGCGACCTATTCAGAATACACAGGTGGTGCCAAGAATGGAATATGAAGCTAAACCTAGAAAAAACCGTACATATGTGTTTTTCAAGAAAAAAAGATGGACCTAAAAATGTATACATCATTGACAGTACCCCACTACAAACTGTGTTTGAATTTAAATACTTAGGAATATACCTAACACCGTCTTTGTGTTGGCACAGGCACGTTGATTTCGTAACAGGGAAAGCTTGTAAAGTATTGGGATTTTTACGACGCAATACCCGACAATTTCCGCAAAGTGCGCGAGATTTCGTTGTACAAAACTTATATCAGGTCTGTTCTCGAGTACGCGTGTACAGTCTGGGACCCACCAACTGCTGTTGATAGAAATAAACTTGAAAGAGTTCAAAACTTAGCGGCTAGATATGTTTCCGGGAATTATAACAGGCGACTCAGCATGACAAGTCTGAAGGAATTCTTAGGCTGGGAATCTCTTGAAAAAAGAAGGAAAAAACTACGGCTAAAATTATTTCATAACATTTACCACTGCAGAATTGGTATACAGCGCGAAAACTACATTTTCCCCCGCATTATATCTCTCATCGTGTCGATCACGAACGAAAGGTACGTGAATATAAATGTAATACAAACCAGTTTAAATCTTCCTTTTTCCCCAAATCTATTAGCGAATGGAATCAATTGCCTTCGGAGGTTGTTGACATTTTGGACAATGACGCTTTCTTTGCTGCATTGTGAGAAGTGTTTTCTTTTTGTTTCTCGTGTACTGGGTATGCATGTGCGCGTTCTGTTATGCTCCTTTGTATTGCTTAAATGTATCACATTGATGTACATCCCCCCCCACTGTAATGCCACCCTGGCGCTGTGGAGGAAAGTAAATAAATAAAATACGCACGACGGGGAGAGCTCACGCCATCTGGGTCACCCTTTTCGGATGGCGCGTGTATCACTGGGGGTTGAGTTGAAAAGGAACAGCACAAAATACTTCTTACTGCATTTCTGCATCACTTTGTACCCACTACTTCACGGCTTCCAGCCGGCAACCCAAGACCCGCTGTCCCCGATTGCAGCTCCGGAAAGAGATTCCCACCATTTAGTTCAGCGACGTTTCGTCGAGAACATTGTTTTTTTCAGTGTTAATCGTAAAAAGAGAAATGTCGTAAATATCACGGAATGCTCGACAAAACAAAATGTTCTAGAAAAAAGAAAAAAAAAGAAAGACATTTCGAATTCCTTTTAACACCGAATTAGAGTGCAGATCTTGAGGAGGAGGAGGGAAGGTACGGAGAGGAAAGTATGCCCCTCTTCCTCATCTGTACCCTCGTCTCCTGCTCCTCTCTAATTTAGCCGCGAAATATTTCCGCTAGATTTAGCGGGGAATTTTTTTTACGTTAAATCTAGAGGGAAATTTTTTCGCTAAATTTAGCGGGGAGGTTTTCCGCTATATTTGGCGGGAAAATTTACCCCTGATGCAACGCGCGGTGACGTCACGAGTGACCCTCGTGACATCATGTGGGACATTAACATGGGAAAAGTCCCATAATGCAATGCAACAGGCGCCTAAGAGCGGCGTTCTGAAAAGAGTAACCCCACACTGGGGATCGATCCGGGGTCCGCTGCGTATGAAGCAGACACCTTACTACTAAGCTACACCACTGCTTCGAATACTTGTTGTAACCATTCGTTTTATACGAGTTTGGCGTCGTGCGTATACCTATTTTCGGTCGACTCGCACGACGTAGTACGTATAGCTTTACTCTTTACTAATATACATCCGATTTTTCGAGCAACATCGATGGCGTTTCGACTGTACTCCATTCATTCTTAAGATGAGACTAGAAGCCCCGCTTCAGTACGAGCTTTCTGCCCTTGCTAACACAAGTGTGAACGCGCAGGCTCGCACAACCAAAGCACTGCGGACCGCACTGCGGAAGTTGGCTCACTAGGCCTATGCACGACCAAACTGACAGAACACGAACATCAAAATCAAAGCACGGGCGGGTAACTTCCAGGTATTTTTGCCCCGCGTACACTTACATGCAGCGCTTTGACTCGTCACCACGGTCACATGAAAATTTTGAACCTTGCGGCCACTGTACCTGAACCACGCAGCGAACCAAGCCACCCACCGTGCCAACGCGTACGTTGCCTTCCTCGCCATTCTTGTTTGCTTAACTTTATCCGGCTTTGGATTGGACGCTAGATCGGTTTTTTTAACAAAGTCTTTCAACAGCTGGTTGTAGGAGGTCTATTGTAGTAGACTTCTGGATTAAAAAAAAACGCAAAAGACGAAGGACCAGACGAAGAAGTAACTACAGACGCTGCGCTGCGTCCGTGTTACTTCTTCGTCTGGTCCTTTGTCTTTTGCGCTGTTTTTAATCCCGAAGTATGTACCAACTCGCCCAAGCCTCAACTTTAGTATAGTACGACTGGATCGTGGAGCGAGGCGTGTCATGGGGATGTCGAGTGGCACCCACCTGCAACCATTACTTGACACCACCTAGTACATGGGGTTCTATTAAAAAAAACAAGGGAAAGGGCCTCTTTCCTCGCATTTCAGATGTTGTTGGCAATGAAACTTTTCTGCTGCTTTTGATAATCCTATCAAATATTTTCCAAACAATGCTTGAATCCGACAGCCCCGCACTGTTATAAATAAATGTTTTTTTTTATTTTTTTATTTGCGGTATAAAGTGACTTTGCTGGTCGAAAAATGTAGTGCAGCTCAATTAGACAACAGTTTTGGAGTGCTACCCCGGGGTCGGTTGCGGTTTCGATGAGACAGGTTTAGCAGACGATAAGCTTGATGGCTTTGCCACGCGGAATTCGTCCACTCCTGGAACGCCACTGTCAACATGAAACCTGTCAGATATTCCGTGACATCTGAGCTTTGTTGAGGACGCTGCTATTGACGGGAAGTTCATGTGGGGGCTCTGGCACATAGTTGTCTGCGAACTACGAATGAAGGACAGCCGAATATGCCTCCACCCATCAGAAGGCGTTAGACATCGTGCCGTTCAATTGGTTTTGAGTGGTTTTTATACTCTATACTACCTATAATAAAAACATTAAAAAAGGTAGCGTCAAATTTGACTAAATATGCGCGAAGAAAGGTTATGGTGATTGTCGGTTGTGCGGGTCGGCGCCCTGCGGAAATGGTGACAGCGGGAAGATAGGCCTAGGGAAAAGTACGGATGCGCAGAAGCTTACAACAAAAAGGTCAGGTTCCAGTCTCAATCGCGAAACATTTGCATCAATTCTCGAAAGATACCATAAAACTTCCGCAATCAAGCTCCATGTCTAGGCCTCTACAATCCTTACTTTTCGCGTTTCTTGCTTAGGGTCCCATGCATTAAGTGGCGTCAACAGAAAAGTTTAACGCGCTGTTGCTGCGAAAACTTCTGACATTGCAAGGCGAGGCTGGAGCGCCGTCGGACGACACGTTGACGGCTTACAGAACGAATAGAATGACACTAAACACAAATAAGCGTATTAAAATACTGTCAAAGCCGTGAACGAAGTGAAACACCTGAAATGCGATGGTGGAAAAAATACTCTAGCCCTTATCAACAAAAAATTTAAAAAAATGGTTACGAAATTTGTCAGGCACCACACTCACCTTGTCATAACAGCAGATCTGCGTCAAAACAACAAAGAGATCCTCCAAACTGGCGAGAAACAACACGTAATATAAGCCTATCAACAAAAAATCTACGCAGAAATACTTAAGAACAAGGAACTACCGGCGACTGAACCGAACACGGGAAGACCGCCCAAGGAAACACACACAGTTGCTAGAAAATAATCAGGGAAGAACCAGGACGCCCCCGAGAAGGGCGGTATTCGCCTCGAGTCGAGATCGAACAGAGTCGCCACCGTGCGGCCGATATTGGAAACATTACCAGTGTGAATATCGCCGCACGTCGGCCGCTCTCGGCGCACGTTGAAATGGTTTGTCTAGCCAGAAATGATTTGTGCTGGCTTATTTTAGAAACAAATCACCACATTTCTGTGCGTGCAAATATATCTAAGCTGTATGTTTCAGATCTTTCTTATTCACATTTGAAACAGGCGCTGACGCTCAAAAGTAAGCTATCGGGATCGCGAGCTTTCGGGATCGATCGAAATATTTTTTGAAAGCGCGGGATGAAAAACGAGCGCCACCACTCGCGAGCAAAGTGAACTTGTGACTCCACCTGTCGTTGCACACGGCCGTGTGCAGCGAGGTGGCGGGTGGTGCGAGTCTGGCTGGTATTTCGCGAAGTGTCCCGATGTTCTTTGTGCTTGTTGTGAACCTCGAGTGCGCCGTTCTGGGCTTACGCGGCTCTCTGGCGATGAGTTCACGGTGGAAGAAGCATCGCATTGCTCGAGAGCAGTATCAGGGCATTATGCGTGGCATCGCAGACTGTGACTCTCTGAGGCGGCCATACCATCCATGGACATCGTTGCTGCGTCCTTCTCATGTGACCCTGTTGCATCTGGTAATGACTGGTGCCCGGGTTCCCCTCAACCAGTGTGACCGAAAGTGACGAGAGTGATCATGCCGCGGGCAGAGGCGAGCAGCAAGGTGAGCACACGATGCCGGGCACGGAGAGCTCACCTGTTCGGACACCGTCGATGCCTCTTCCGTGCAAGAAGCGCCTTCGACCACGAAGGAACTGGCAGCCCTTGCGCGAAGATCCAACTTTACGCATGGGGCCGTCAACGCCTTCACCGCCTCGCTACAAAAGCTGGGTATGACGTCCCCAGAGACGCCTGAACAATTTTGGGCAAGAAAAGGAGAGCTCAGCTAGATCAAACAAATATGTTTGTGCACTTTGCTTTTGCGGAAAAGCCTGAATCAAGCGTTAGGCAAGGCTCTTCAGCCACAAGAAGTGCACCTCCAAGCGAACATCGATGGTCTTCCACTCATTAAGAGCTCCAGCGTGGGCTTCTGGCCCATCCTTTGCCATCTGACCAACTGCGGCGACTTAACACCTTTTATTGAGAGTCTCTTCTACGACTCAGGGATGCCACCGAACCATGAAAGCTTCCTCGAGCCTTTTTGTAGGAGGTCAAAGAGCTGATGATCAGTGGCATGGTATTTAAGGGATCCCACATTAGCATACTCCTGACAGCCATTGGCTGCGACGCCCCCGCGAGAAGCTGCATAAAACAAATGCAAGAGCCACGCAGGCTACCATGGGTGTGAGCGGTGCTCACAAAAAGGACTGTATGTCGAAGGAAGACTGACGCTTCCTGAACTCAACTTGCTTCTTCGGACAGATGGAACATTTAGAGATCACGCTGAACCAGCACACCACATTGTTGACTCGCCAGTCACATCGCTGGATATGGACGTGATCAGTGCTTTTTCCTTGGACTACATTCACCTCGTATGCCTTGGAGTGATGCGTCGCCTTCTTCACGGATAAGGTCTGTGGTCGTGGAACTGTGAGTGCAGCTCAACAATGTGAGCCGAGTCAGAGGCTTTGGGAGTGTTCCCAGGAATTCTCCTCAGACTTCCAAAGAAAGCCTGGAGGCGTGAACTAGCTCGATAGGTGGAAGTCTACGGAATTCAGGATCTTTCCTATTGTACGTGGGACCTGTGGTTCTGAAGCCGCTCCTCCAAAGAGCCACTACAAACATTTCCGCATCCTTCACGTGGCCATTAGGATCCTGGCATCCCCAGTGGACTGCATGTTCCACGACAGCTTTGCAAGGCAACTGCTCCATCGCTTTGAGCTGGAGTTCGGCGCTTTTAAACTTTACGGGCCAAAGCATTTGACCTATAATGTGCACAGACTAAGTCACCTGGCGGAGGAGTGCCTTCTGCACAGGCCCCTTTACTCATTCACTGCATTTACCTGTGAGAACTATCTCGGCCAGCTCAAACGGATGCTGCGGACTCGGAACAACCCTCTGGCCCAAATTAGACGTAGACTTTCGGAACACATTGAACCAGGGCCATTCCTTGGCATGAACCAAGATCCTCCACATCAACAAGGAAGGGCAATGTTATATGCTGAATGAACCACCAGCGGTCATCGTGAAGGCTACAGTACCAGCTGTGAAGCAGCAGCCCTCACAAATCCCAGAGATTGAAAATAGGCGCCAGCGTACTCGTCTGACTTTTACCTTCAAGACGGAACTCCAGGTGCCGCTGCAGACATGGCTGCTGGACACGGAGAGTGCCCCAATATGCCTGATGCTGCCTTACAATAGGGGATTTGTTGTTGTTCTGCTGCTTCACCTTCAGGGTAACTGCCAGTCAGACACTGAGAAGTACTCGCACATGTGTTGTTGCATGCAAGTGTGTTCAAGCCGTCGTTGCGTGTCACAGCAGCAGCATGACGTTTGGGTGGGTAAACGTTAGGTCCGGCGTACATTCGACGTCCATTTTTAAATACATTTGTGAGAAAAAAAGCGGAATCTCGAATAATATATATTGGTGTAGTATTTTTCTACACTTCGGCATTGCCTGTTTTTAAATATTTTGCGTAGCTACTTCACGACTTCCCTGGCATAATTATTTGGTGCGTAATAAAAAAAAAATAAAAGCGACGTAGGTGAAACAAAAAAAAACAAAAAACATCACGTCATGTTCAGAAATTCTGGCCGCTTGTTTATATAGCTTTCTCGAAAATGCACCAGTACTAGTGCAATATTTTCAGATTAAGTGTTAGTTCCTGAAATACTTCCAATATTATCTTCACCACGCTTCCGTGATATACCATAGAAATGTCAATAATAAATAAGTTAATCATAGTTTTGTTTTAGTATTTTTTTGGTTAAAACTAGGCTTTTGATAAATACCGCGCTTGTTCTTCTAACTCGAGTTAACAATACTTCCTGATGCGCGGAGAGCCTCCCAACGTGCTAGAGGAATCGGAATCACATTGCATTCTTCGGTGTACTTCAATAAAACAAGCAGTGTTGCTCTGGTGAACTATATTTTAAAACAGGAGTTATAGGGTTGTAGATTTCGCGTCTGCGTGGTATTATCATTACATTTGCCACAAACCCTTCATTTAACCTATGCGAAAATACCACTTACGACAGACACTTCACTTTAAGAAATGTCAGCTGCTTACATTATTGTGAAGTGGAGAATCATATTTGTCTGATTTAAAAACAGGAAAACATATGTCAAGGAGGAAACCAGCATAGCCTTTGTTTGTAAATACTACGTGGCAACGTCACGAGCTATGAAAATAAATGTATGTATTCTCGTTTCCTCCATTCCTCGAACATATAAAACGTGACGGTTCCTTCTGCTTTTTCACTGCTGCGGATTCAAGCGCTTCACCGAAATACACCGATATGAAGGCCGCTTTAATTGCTGCTTTGCTGATTGCGAGTGCCCTGGCGCTTCATGCTATGTAAGTACCTAATTGTTATATGCTCCATCGAAGAATCTCCCGCTTCTGAAAAACAATCCAGTTCAAAAGTCGTAAACAGGCCTGTGAGCAATGCACTGTACACACTGCGCTCTTGCCTAGAACATACATAGTTCAGACAGTTAAGTGTAGTAAATTTCATCAACTCTGCGCTCACATCATTTGATCAATTGGTTACCTTTGCAAGAATAATCACTATGCTAATTGGTGTAATGCGAAGGCTGATAAATCGGTGACTTTTTATTCCGCACACATTCTAGTCGGCGAGAATCGTTCAAGCTTTCTGGATTGTCTTGAGCCGAGGCGCGTGTCTATATTCGAGACATTATTGCAATATAAATGTGTTGTGCAGGACGTGCACAACACCAGTGCAGAGAATATAGCTGCGAGTGCTCTAAGTTATCAAAATGATATAATTAGTGCCGCATACCTATTTGATCATCACAAAATCAAATATTAGTAAACGGGCATGGGGCAAAGGTTGTATGTTAGGAATCTTCAAAAATCTAAGTATGCTTTGATCGAGACCGCGAATGTTTAGAATCGTTTGTTCTCATCTTTAACAACGTTTTTGACTTTAAGAGGTCTCGAACGTATAATTGCCCCCGTTGTCTCCCGTAGAAGGGTTGCGAGATGGGCTAGTTGGTAAGCACGAGAGATGGTTAAAAACAACGAGAAGGGTAGGATACATTTTCCCGTATTCGCCTACAGTTTTACTAACTTTATTGCAGATTTTAATCATATTTATTTGTTGTCTCCTTTTAAAGAGCAGCTCATTGGCTGCATTTGGATATATTATCATGAGCCCTGACTTGAATATAGCCACCGGCATCGCATGAAAGACAGGACGAAGCCTATTATGTTTCCGATTCAAGCTTCGTTTTTAGCCTTCGGCGTTTTTATCTACCACTACCGCACCCGGATTGCTGAGGAGCGATAATATGATCGAAGCGACTCGCCATGCCCTCCGCTTATTAGGAAATCCGTGACTGTAACTTGGAAAAGTCGTCATTTGAGAATATACTTTTCCTGTGGTAAAGAGACAAACAAGCGTTGCTTGACTCTGTCAAGCACTGCACTATCTTGTAAACAAAATAAAATATACATAATTTGCAATGGTACAACATAACTTTTCTTTCTCTATAATTCCTAGGGCCTTTCAGGATAACTCAGACGAGTAATGCCTGTGTTCGTAAAGAGGTAAGCTACGACTGCCATGCGCTTGGCAATTTTTTGTTTGTGATTTTTTACCAAGGTATTGGAGTGCGCCTCACGCCGTCTGGTCTCCATTGTAACGAAAATGTGTTTATGCAGGTTTGAGGTTTCAGGAAAATAAAAGCTTAAAAAGGTTGAGGTGTACTTCTAGGAAATGAAAGCCACGATGATATTCAACGCGAGATGTATCATCCTATTTAGGTAACTGGGCAAAACTTCCTCTTTAGTACTACGGGTACGTTTGCTAAATATTAAAAGGGATAACTATAGGGTGGTCCAAGTCACCTAGCTCGATCTAAAATGGACCGTTAAAATCGACGCCTGCACGTAGCAATCTAAACTTTTCGTCAAAGGTGTATTTCACAGGTCGTTGTTTTTCTTTTAAAATTACAAAGCGTAGCTTTCTTTCTGTAAAATATAAGGCCAAGAAACTTGCCAGGGTTTACGGCGGGCAGCGACACAGACGACAGGGGTCCAGTAAAGGGGTGTGTTTGGCGTTCAGTATTGATAAATGGCGCTACCTCCTCATCGCGACGGCTCGCAACCACCGTGTTTTATTAAAATGAACCTAATATTTTTTGAAATGTACCTTCGGTTAAAAAATTAAATGCGGACAATAAAAGCAAAACGTAAAGTAAAAAAGACGCGTCTTAATAACGGCGGCGCTTTTGCTGCCCACATGGATTTTGTCTGCCTGTCGTCTGCTTTTTTCGCTAATCGGCTGCACCTTTCAGACGCTGCTCCCGACGTCATCTATCAATACGAACGCCGAACACACCACGCTACTGGCTTTGGTCGTCTGGGTTGCCGCCCGCCGTAGGCCCTGGCAAGTTTTCTTGGCCCTATTTTTTTACTAAAAGAGAACTATGCTTTGTACTTTTACAAGAGAAACCGACCTGTGAAATACACCTTTGACGAAAAGTTTGGATGGCTACATGCAGGCGTCTATTTTTACGGTCCATTTTAGATAGAGCCTGGTGACTTGCACCACCCTATAAATTCATTAGAAGTTTAAGTAATATACGTATAATATTATTCGAAAAGAAGATATAAATGATGCAATATATTTAGTATTAAACATTGCAAAAACTTGGTGTAGAGAATAGTCTTCCTGCTCTCGCGCAACGGTTCTGGCATTGCCTGCGGTGCGGGGCTGAGAACTGGGATAAGTCACACCCTCGCGTGTTAGAGATAACTAAGCTCGGAATTTGCCGAATGGCATAAGAGTTATTAGAAGAGTGGTAAAGTTGGCTCTAGTTTTTATCTTTTTGCACTTTTAATAATATTTTTATTCTTTAACTACGGCACAATTTGATTAATCGCAAATGATCTCCCCATTTTTATTCTCGTTAAAACAATCGGACTTTTTATGCCTGGACACATCACCTTGGCATTTATGCCGAAATGGCAGGTTTGTAATTAAATCGGTGTGATTACTTCATAAAGACTTGAGCATTTCTTCACACGTCTTCCCTAGAAGGGATCATTTGCTGTTTGTTTCAAAACCAAACCGGCGTGGCTATGCCTTTCAATCTGTAACTGATGTATACGCTGTAATCCGTGTACAGATTTAATTTCTACTCAACCTTCCCAGTTCGAATTTATGAACACTTCAAGATCGCGGGGCTCGAAAACGACGATAGATGAGTGAATGCGAATGTCTCTACCCTTTGTAACAACAGATAGCTTGCGCCACCTAGCTTAGAAATGAAAGTGACGATTTGCTCTCCCCGCCAATTTTATCAATTTTATCCTTTTTTGTATTTTTTAAGTATCAGGAAGCCATGTGTGGTAGTGCTAGTCTTTCTCCCAGAGTCTCCTCTCGGCCTTCACTTCCTTTTCTACCGGGGTAGTCTGCTCTGCCCTGTCCAAACCGACTGTTGGTATTTATATTTATTATTTCGGGTTTTGTTTGTCCTTTTAGTGTTCAGATTCGGCATTCATAACTGTTTATATACATTACTGGCCCGAGTTGAATGCTCCATTGAGTCTAGTCTTTGCCCAAATTTCAATTTACTGATCGCCTCTTTAACGTCGGAAGATGTCCAGCCGATGCCTTCCTGCACTCCTTTATGTCGGCTATTCCCATGTGCCCCCCGTGTTTATCTTGCCCATGTCCCACTGTCGGGACTCTACACTTGACTGGAATTTAGACTTAATCTATAGCACCACGTTGCCAAAAGATATAGTGCCTTCTTCCTCTCCCTCTTTCATATATTGTTTCTCTCGATGAGCCATACACCCATTATATTAATACTTCACCAAATGTTCTATTAGTGTCTTGTATTTCGAGTAGGTCCGTTTCATTGTTAAACACCATTATTCCTGACTGGACACCACTGAATTTTACGCATAAAGAGCCACCTTCCTCCCAAGATATTCTAGTCAGCTTTCATCCAAACCGAATATCTGCTAGCAGTACAATGTCGCTCGGCATAGGACAATCGCTGTATAAATTGGTATGCTTTTCCCCCTCTCTCCCTATACGACACGTCAAAAGCTAAATGGCACTCTTCAATAATCTTTTTGTTCTACTACGGTATTATAAATAGAAGTAGGCGATAGCGGGAGCCGTCTTGACCAGGCAAAATACGTAAC
>JAZHYW010060505.1:0-27747 GCA_037355805.1 Ixodes ricinus | reverse complement strand
TACATTTTTTTAAAAATTCACTAGTATATCACTATGTCAAATGACTGTACCATTACCTTAAGGGAGACATGGGTCTTTGGAGCCAAAAACTTCCTAAAATTGCATTCTTTTGAAAATGGCGATGGCTGTTATTCTTCTGAATCTACGAGGCTTATAATTTCGTGAATGAATGTTTGAGCTATAAATCAATGTATAATATCTATGCGGGCTGAATGTGCATTGAAGTTGACTCTAAAACATTGTTTTCACAAAACACAATTTTTGGACTCATTGAAAATTTGCAGAAGGGATATCTCAGCATCTAGAGCAGATAGAAATATAACTGTTCCTGAAATGTGTAGCTGAATGTGCGAAGCATACAATGTTGAGAGCAGATTTTTTAATATAAGTCTAGAAAAATTTCTATTTGATCTTTTGCTATATTACTTGTTAGCCATGCATTGAGCACTGAACTTCAATGTGTGGTAAAATCACTAATAATGAGTTTATCTTAAAAGTGCTTCCAACATTGTATTCTCTACACTTCGTAGTATCTAGCCATGTGTTAAAAAGAATATTTTGTTGAGCAGTTTTTTTTCTATCGTTTTTCCAAACAAAGGCAGGCAAGTTTTAATTATTTTGAGGACAATTCTACTGACTGAGAAAATGACCAGATATATGAAATCAGCACAAAAAGCTGAACAAGCTTGTGCAGTTTCATTGGGTTTGGTCATAAAATAAGAAAAAAGCTCCAAGACCAGTGTTCCCCATAAACATGCTTCAACAATGCCCTTCTATATCATTTACTAGAGAGGGGTTCCACTGTACTGTTCCTTGCATTTTCAGCTATGTTCAGGTTACTTCAATGAGGAGAGCATAGGACAATAAAATTTCTATTCAAGTCATATCACCTTGGGACCTCAAAAGGGATTTCTACAATCCATTGGCATTTCTGTGATTGCTTTATGCCAGTGGGTATAGGTAAATGTGGCTTCATTTCATACAACTGTTTTGTTTACTGCAATTGCATGTGACAATCGCACACCAAGAGATTCTCACTGCGAAAGGCTTTCTAACGGCGCAAGGCTAGATAAGCCGAGTATAGACTGTAGGATAAATATCTCAGAGCTCAGCATTAATACTCATTCAACTTGGCTCCCACTCTGACATTGTGGTCTTTTGTAGGGTAACTGCAGAGTTTGTATAGACCTGACCAGACTCTTCAATAGTAAAATATCCAAACACATTTCTTCACTGAAGTTTCTTTCTTAGTATTTGTCATAATTTGACCTTTAAAACATTAAGAAATACTTCATAGAAGTTGTTGGACCAATTCATCATAAACATAGGATTGCAGTCACATGTCCCATATGGCCAGCGAGTTTGTCTCCCCCTTGTGCAGAGGGTCAAGTGAGATCATGGCACTGAGTTCTGATTGAAGGATACAGAGGGTAGACACAAAGGCCCTGTCATCTGCTACTAGTTGTAATAACAACTGCCTTGCTTTTTCTGTAGCCATTTGGAATTCACTGTTTTTTTATAAATGAGGACGTGGCCTTCAAGGAAGTGGTGAGGAAATAATTAGAAAGGTCTGTTGTTTTTGTTGACGAAGAGACATGCTGCAACAAACAGAAAACCCGCTGCCGAGATGTTGTCTGCTGTCCACCGAACAGAAAGGTGTCTGCACGCAATCACTCCATCTGACCTTTTTGCACCACTCAAACACAGAGATGTATTTTGGGCTGGTTTTGACCGATTGCTTGCTGTATAGTGTGTAGTAGTTAGGAATTCGATAAGAAATAGAAAAAATATATTACAAAAATAGATTAAAAAATACTGGTGTAGATAAAGTAGAACATGGTTAACCTGGTGAATCAATTTGTTACCTAGACGGTCCACATAGTTCATAAAGACAGTTGGGCATTGCAAGTTTTTCATTTCTCCTCATTTTGGTTAGTATATATCTCCGACATTATTGAATATACCTTTCTGGAAATATCTGGTGCCCTGACCCTCTGCTTGATGCATTGCGACTTTCCGATGTACGGCACGTGATATTATCAAGGAACCGAAGACGAATTCTTGACGTTGGTTTGACAATGTGTGATTTCAGAACGCAGAGAAGGCAGGAGAAAAGCAAATCAGAGTATATGATGACCTCCTTGTGTCTTCGCTTTGTTTTTTGTGCCTTCTGCACTCCTAATAATAAGAAAGAATAAATTGTGCCGCTTCCAAGATATGCAATGCGTTCCAGTCGGCACAAGTTTACATCTGCACAGCCCTGCAATTTCCCTCGCTGCAAGGTCTCCTGGATTTTTCCGCACAATGGGTTGTAAATATATAAAGAGAAGTAACAGAAACCAGTAGTCCAATAATAAAACCTTAATCACTAAAAAACATCCGAAGACACGGGAAACAAAACAAACAAAACGAGGACAGGGCGTCTCAAACACGGGTGCAAAAGCTGTGTTTGTCACGTTTTTGTTTCCTATGCCTCCATTTGTTTTTAGCAATTATGCACCACCAGCTTACCTTTGTGTTTCATTTCTTATTTCCGTAATGAAACCTTCAACTTAAAAGTATAGACGACTATTCCTTTGCATGGTTCACTTTATAACGAGTCTTAATCAAAACTGGGAAATTAGCAGACTCCAAGACAACATAGAAATTTGCAGTGCCAAGCACAAGTCTGACACACACAGCTAATGCCTCAAAAAAATCACTTTAAATGTGATGAGTCCAGCATTACCACTTCACTTCAAGCACACAACAAAAGAGAGAAGCGTTCGCCTAGCAAGACTTCGTGCAGGTGCCATGCCAAACTTGTTACCATCTCAAACGAGCAACTTACTCATCGAGATACGACCACACAAGACGACGTCACCAAAGACAACACGTTGCGCCGTCCGTTAACAGCCAGCAACGATTCCTACATCCTCGCCATCATCTACGATTGGCAGGCACCTTTCCTTGCGTCGACACCGCGATGCCCGACACCCGACGCATCCGCGGATCCAACCTCCACGTTCACGACGGGTCCGCCCCTCAAGGCGGAACACCCCTGGGAGACCCGCGGCCGATCCCTCCGCCCTGACCGACGGACTCCGCGCCGACGCCGCCGATCCGGCGGACCTCGCTCGGAGCCACCGACGACGTCGACGCGGCCCTCCTCCTCGGGTCCGGGGCCGAGCCCCGGATACCGGGGGGCCTCGTGTAGAGGGGCTCGGGGTCCCTCTTCTGCTTGCGCAGCTTCCGCGACAGTTCCCGCTCCAGCAGTTCCGCCTCGTGCAGGCAGTGGCTGACGAGGTTGGACTCTGCGTCGATCTCGGCAAGCGAAGTCCGGGGACGTCTCCTGCTCCGCCGCGTCCTCCGGCGAGGTGTCTTCCGTCGCCATGGAGTCGTCTGTCGTACGCGTCATTCTCGTTGTTGTTCGCCTCCACACCGGGGGCGGGGAGCCGGAGGTTGAGGGGCACGTGGGGGCTCGCCCTTGATGGTGAAGGGGGCACGCGAACCACCTGTCCGACGGGGCGGGGGCACGGACCCGCCCACGGTGCGCCCCGTGTCCACCTTGGAGGTGACGTGGCGCAGGCTCTGGAAGTACTGCGTGGGCGGCCTGGACTGGGGACTGCCCCAGCTGGTGAGTGGCTTGGGGGGCACGGGGGAGGCAAGGCGGGGCCCCATGTGGCTGAAGACTTGGGACGTGCGCCTGGACGGGGGATGATTAGAAATATGCTCGAGGTTGCTGTATTCAAAAATAAACTGTGGAAGTTGAAATGCAGGCACCCTAAATATTAAGCGTGTATAGCTTTCTTTCGATTGCCTTCCCATATCTGCAATTGCTACAAAGCTAAAGAAAGAGAAAAAAAATAAAATAAAACCTCACGGTGCTTTTGACATAAGTGGGTTTACGATCAGTTTTCACACGTGTTCATTCATATGTTACAACTAGGGGTGTGTAAATACCAAATACAGTATAGACCACTTACAACGTAACCGCTTACAGTGCAGGACCGGGTATAACGCGGCTTTTTTCAACCACCGGTTCGCCTCCCATACAACTCCATGTAATTACATACCGCTTAAAATGCAGGCGCGCGAAGGGAAATACCGGTTATAATGCAATTTCTAAAACAAACGCTACAAAAAAAAAAAAAAAAAAAAAGCGGCATTTGTGGGGGCAAGGAGGTTGCTCGAAGAAGCGAGGAGAAGCAAAGAGAGGCGAAGACGAATGACTACGCAGCAGTAGCGAGGTAGCGAGGTGCGACCGACACACGCACGCGCGTGCTCAACTCTGAAAGCCCTATCGAGCCACCCCCAAGCCTTTCACCCTTTCGATTTCAACCCCTCGCTCGAGTGACGCAACACCAACCTCCTTTCTTACACCGCGCGCGCGCAAAACGAAGGCTGGATAGTTTCTAGTTTCGCTTCTTGCAGTTTGCTAACTTGCTCCACGTCGTCTGTTTGGACCGCGTGTAAGCAACAAACAAAAGTAAACATTTTTTTTTGTGTGTGTGTGTGTGCGCGTTTGCGAAGGAGAGAAGGGAGGGGGCAAGGAGCAAGGTGCATGGCTGGCATGGCGCAACACTTGCATGGCACATCGCGTCCTTCTCCCTCCCTTTCCCCCTTGCGTAGCGAGGGGCTTGCGGGAGCTGCGCGGCAGCGGAGGGGCGCAGGAGCGAAGCGAAACCCGACGCCCGAGGTATGCGCGCGAGCGGCGGCCACGGCTGGGGGGCCTGCTGCTTCCCGATCGCACTCTCGCGATGAGAGGTGAACCCTGTTCCGGCCGCAAAGTCTCAAAGGAACGTGTCACGGTTTTGTTTTGTGCAAACATGGACGGCTCCGACAAGCGGCGCTTGTTTATCATCGGGAAATACAAACGACCGCGTTGCTTCAAGAAGCGAGAATGTCTGCCTGTGGTGTACACAGCAAATGGAAAGGCCTGGATGACCCAAGAGTTCATCTAACATAAAATAAATTGTTTTACAAAGGTAAGTTGTCTCATGGCATGTATTTTGGCCTGAAAAATTGATGTTTTGGTTATAGCGCGGTACCGCTTATAGTGCGGATTTTCGCGACTCCCGTGACATACGTTATATGCGGTCCACACTGTAGTAGTTCTTAAATCGAATACCGAATCGAATTAAGAAAAAAAAGCCGAATATCGAATCGAATATTGAATAGTGATTTTATTTGTAGGAATATTTCAAAGTGTGCTGCAAATGAGATTATTATATGTGCAGAGTATGCGCCTGGTGCAGAATATGCATCTTGTACAAAACAAAAGCTCAAATGTAAAAAAGTTCTGGTGAAAAAAAAAAAAAAAAAAGCAGCTGCTGATGGACGTTGGGCACTAAAGATCCAATTTTATGGCACAAACATAATCTATCTATCTACCCTAAACGTCACAAAAAACCCAAAGTTACAGCCATGCTTGCCTTTTTTTCTCGTTAAAAGCACAACCTAACACCGCAATGTTTTTTTTTATATATTTATATCTCAGAAAAGGGGCATTTTGCAATATTTGGTCTCAATTTTAAGGAAGAAAAAGGGCACCCGGGATTTTATTTCACATAAATAAACAGATAGGTGTTAAATCTGAGTAAACAGGCTTAAACAATATAATCTGAAGTAAGAAAAAAAAACATGTGGTTAGGTGGCGCAAGTCACCGTCCAACTGCCGCTATGCATCCATTCCTCCGTCCATCTATCCTGTTTTAGAGAGCCTAGATTTAAAAGAGGGAGCAAGCGAAACTGAAACCACGGAGACGGCTCCAGCGCAGATTAGTCGTAAGTGCGCATGTGTTGTGTTGTCGCGTGGAAAGAAGGCGAGCAAACGGAAGAGCGACGACGCCTGCCCTGCCTGCCCAATCTCGAATCGACGCTTTCGTCTTTTCGTCACCTTCTCATAGTTCGTAATTCAAATGCGGTGCTATCGAACGGTTGGAAACCCTCTCAAATCTAGGCACACTATTTTTCCGTTCCGTTTCGTTCCGAATCAGAATTTGCGGCTTGCGGTTCCAAAAGAACGACGACGATAACTCGACTGGTTTCATTGGCGTGGTTAACGTGGTTTTCTTTCTGTGATCGTGCAGTCGCCGATTTCTGTGAGTGCGGCAAGTGTGTTCTACATCGGCGCTTCAATTTGAAACGAGGAGCTTTACTCGTGAAAAGAATTAGGCATGGCGCGAAATTCTGGCCTCCCAACAATTCCTCTCTGGAAGCGGCGCAAACGGGATGTTTCGGTTGTGATTCGAGGTTAGATTGCGTCACGATCATGAGTAAATCTGCGTGCTTATAAAGTTTGTGGCGTTCATTACTTTTCTTTTTTCTAACCTGGGCGTTAGATTTTTGTGGAATGATAGGGCCAAGAGGTGTTTCTCGCATATGGTCTGCGGCGGCCAGCACTGGAGCCCTGGACTAGGGGCCCCACCCATCTTCAGATTTTTCCATACTCAAATAAAAGTTGACATCATCATCATCTAACATCACGGCGCTAACATCGGGAGAAAAAGCAGCTCTTTTGTCAGCTCCGCGCCGACCGCAGCGTCTTTGGCCGAATATATTGAATATTCGAGTGACCGATTACTAGGAATTCGATTCGCGAATTGAATTATTCGGTAACTTTCTATTCGATTCGAATTCGTATATTCGAGTATTCGCACACCCCTAGTTACAACTATTAGTAATGAAAATAGAGTAAAACCTCGTTATAACAAAATGGGATATAACAAACTAATGGATATAACAAAGCAATC
The DNA here is from genome assembly GCA_037355805.1 of Ixodes ricinus. Classification (NCBI taxonomy): domain Eukaryota; kingdom Metazoa; phylum Arthropoda; class Arachnida; order Ixodida; family Ixodidae; genus Ixodes; species Ixodes ricinus. The sequence goes on along the minus strand of JAZHYW010060505.1, from coordinate 21,013 downwards.
ATAATTCCCCTTGCTTGCTAAGAGTTGGAAGAAATGGACAGTGGCGATAAAAACTAATGGTTATAATGAAATAATTATGACCGCTCCTTCAACTTTGTTAGAATGAGGTTTTACTGTATTGCTAAAAGCTGACAAAGATTTCAAAAAGGGCAGCGGGCCTTGACGTCAATTTTCGTTGGCTGACTTTGCTCTAAAAAAGCATGCGGGCTCAGCACTCCACTGTTATCTTTAAGATTTGCGCATGCACTGCACGCTTCGCTTACTTTTCGAAGCATCGGGCTTGGTCATGCTTTTCCAACGATGTTTCCAAATTTTCTCTCTTTTTATTTTATCTTTTAGCACTTGTTTTATATTTTTAAAAAGACAAGTCACTTTTTTTTTCTATTTGAATTGCATATAGCAAAAACATGTTACTACGTATAAGAAAAACATTTTACCAATTTTGACTTTGGTGTTGATTTTTTGCTCCGTATCAAGGATGTAGCCTTTTAGCATACATAGTGGACATCATTCTATTAGCGCTTTCTGGGTTGAGGTGCATTCATGATGCATTTCTGCAGAGTAGGCTAAAAGTGGTGGTGTAGTTATTGTTTGCTTTGGCACTGTTGCAAATACACTGCCCATGCAAGATCCATGCCGAAGCGTCGATGCTGTTAACCACACTGGTTGTATTGACCCAACCTGACCTTGGCTCCACCATCATCAAAGCATTGCCTAATATAGATACTTCTCACTCGCATCAGGGCCTAGTTAACGAGGCTGAGCAAACTTAGGATGCAACTTACCGAGTTCGCCCAGGCACGTTAGGGGAAGACCGTGGAATCCTCTCGTGGTTCTTGCTCTTGCACTCCGTGCCCCAGTTGCAACTTTCTTTTCTGCTGGGATAGGCAGTGCCTGCCAAAGTTGACCAAAGGAAGCAGAATGATGTTTTTTCAAGCAGCGTTCTGCTCTCGGTTCATTGTTGATCTTAGCAACACTACGGCAAGTAGTAGTACCTGTTAGCTGAAGGTCACAAAAAAGAAACAGGTTCCGACAAGTAAAGTTTTGAGATGTATGAGCCACTTGCTAATAGACCCCCACAAAATATAAGTGGAATGCCTTCCGAACCAGGCTAAAAGCTGCCGCAAAATGCATAAAAAGTGCCTTTGATTTTTTTTTTTTTTTTTTTTAAGTGTACTATTTTGAATATTTTGCAGAATTATCTCCTGACTTCAAATATACCTTGCCTGTACACTAAGGGCCACTCACACCCAAAGCACCGTAAAGATGAAACAACCTTGTCTCGATTCCCGTGTCGCAGCATTCTGTAGGTGGTCCAAAGCACTGATTCCTGAAAGTGTCTGCTTGGTATCTTGAAAATTTGGCAATGCGATTCTTTGGGCACTTTTATGAAGAGGGCCAGACAGATTCCAGTTTCTAAATGCAATAAAAATACATACATCCAGACGTTGGACTGAAGTTTGACTCTTTAGGCGATCGTTTCCGGTTCAAAGTAGTTAAGAGTTTAGTGACCCAAACTCTCCAGTTGGAGCTAACTATTTATTTAGCAATTTTTCCCCCAACTGCTGTGACAAAAGATGTCTCAACTGTGTATGAGTCTATGGTATGCTCATGTTGTCTGAGTGGGCGAGAACATTGTACATACCAACTGGGTTTTATTGCGGTGCTTTTTTGAATAAATGTTGTGCTCATGATATTGGACTCGGATATTTCATACTTCTAGTTAATTCAAACAAATTAAAAAGTTTGGTTTTCCCACTATGTTTTTAATGTATTTATAAGCAGCTTAATTCGGAATGCCATTTTCATGTAATTCATACTTTTTGTTCTCGCGGCCCCGTTGAGCGCACATCTGACTGAGCATCGGTGCACTGCGGACAGAGCACCAGCCACAAAGCTTGCTTACGCACCATGTAGCTTCTCTACAGTGCACCAGTGCTCGATAAGAAGTGCGCTATGGGACTAATAGTACACAATTGACACTTCTTTACTGGATGAACAAAAGTTTGTTTTGAGGTGTCATGTGCTGTCTAAACATTTCACAAGAGACAACATTTCTGAGGGATGAATAAACTTATCTCATACATTTCAAGAATGTTTCATGCGTGGCATACCTTTTGATTTAGTAGGCTTGTGTAGAGGAAATAATAAAATATCTGCTTTGTATGTATGTATCCACATAACAAATCATACTTTTATCTTGCATCATATTTAGATGAGTTTTTGATATTCAAACAAAATTTGTGGCTTCCTAGAGTTTGAATAATAAAAAACTACTGTAGCAAAAAAAAAAAGTTCAGGAAATTCTGTTAAAAAAAATGCTTGAAATATAAGTCAAATTAGTTTCGCAATAATTTTGGCTTTGCCCTCACAATTCAACATTGCAAGAAGCATTTTTCAAAGTGAGAGTCGCTTGATGTAGAGTGAGCCAGCTATTAGTATATAAAAAAATAGGTTTTAGCATATGTTGATAGTGGGGCAGGGAGTGCTGCAAGATTTCTGAACCCAATGCATGGCACAGCATGTCTTTACAAATAAGCTAGATTTTACAAATTCAACACCACAACACCTGAAACTCCTTGAACTATGAAGCCCTCATATTATCAGCTTTCAAACGACGAAGCAATTAACATGGGCTTCAAAACCACTTTACCGTTCCTTTCAATACAAGGGTCATAAACATGGAGGACAAATCCTAGAAAAAAAAAATGGCCAACCATTTTTTCAATAAGTTGTTTGAGTCCATGGGTCAGTTCAGCATGTTCAGCTTGGAATGGGAGATTCAGCTAGGCTGAACATGCTGAATTGGACTCATCGCAAATATTAATACGAATAGCATTCTTTGGATACTTCACGCACTTTTCGTCTATGTATCTATCTATCTATCTATCTATCTATCTGGCTATCTAACCTCTTACCTTCGCGGGTCGATAAATACATAAAAAAGACCGGCGCCGGCTGGGATTCGAACCGTTGACCCTTTGATCAGCAGGCAGACGCGCTAACCACAGAGCTATGAAGGCAGTCATTCACCGAACTCTAAACATTTGTTTATATCTTTACCATGGATAGCTGCCGCGCTGTTACAGCTACCGGTGCGCGGCGTTCCATGCACGAGGGCTACGCTCACCTTCTCCCGCGCTCACCTCTCCCGCGCTCGGGAGACCTCTGCTCAGCCTCACGAGAAGGCGGAATGAGCCCTCGTGCATCTGGGCTCGCGCCGCACCGGTAGCTGTCGCGACATGCGCGCTCTGGCAAGAGCCTCTGGTCAGATATAAACAACCGTGCCCAGGTAAAATAATACCCTAGCATAATGAATGCACTTTCCTTGAGAAAATCAGAGGCAAAGTTTGGGGGGTGCGTTCATTGCGCAGTGTAAAAGTTTTGCGTCCGTATTTGTCGCGCATAATGAACGGACCTTGCATCCACTGCGAATTGGCGCAACTTTCTTACTCTCTTTCTGCGCAGCGGGCGCAGTGACTCAAAGCCAAACACGGTCGCAAAAAAAAGCCCCTCTCCATGTGTTTTTTTTTGCTTCTGTGTTGCATTTTTTTTTCCGCCACTCGCAAGTTGTTTTGTTTCCCCACGCTGCCCACATGCTGCTCGCGACCTCGCTGCCACAGGGTGAAAAGTCTGCGTTCCAGCTGCGAGGCTTCAAAGCCTCTCTCCAAAGTGTGAGGAGGAGGGTGAGGGCAGGATGCCTTCAGTATCGCTTTGGCATGGGCGAAGGCTTCTCTGCTTTTCTTCCTTGTCACCAGCACGCGGCGCGCGACGCCTGGAGACCAGAAGCTGCGTCGTGCGAAAAGAGAACTCCTCTTTATGCTTTTTTCTTTTCTCTCTTAATTCCGTGGGTTTTTTTTTTTTGCCTTTAGTCTTTACGCTACAGCCCTGTTTTGTTGCACAGCATGGCGAAGACTTCACCGCTTGCTCTTTCCCTCTCTTCTGCTGTGTGACGCGCGCGGCCAGCATATAACCTGCTTCGTGCAAAAAAGAGAGAAGAAAAAGCTTCTGTTTTGTTTTTTTCTTTTCTCTCTTGGTCCCGTGGATTTTTTTTTTTGCCCGCCTTTCATACGGCTGTTTTGTTCTGCAACTTTAGCTTGGGCGAGAGCTTCTCCGGCTTCTCTTAACTCCTGCACGCGCGACTGCGCGAGCTTCAAAATCAAAGCTGCAAGCTGTGCAAAAAAAAATCTCCTGTGCTTTTTTTGTTTCCAGTTGGATCACATTTATTTTTAACGCGTTTCACTCGGCACATTCGCTCCACTGCTTGTACATGCACAGCGACACGCTCCACCGGGATAAAAAAGTCGCGTTCATTTAGCGCGTGGAGGGAGGGTCACGGTTCTGACGTTCGAGTTGGGGGTGCGTTCATTACGAGGAAAAAAAAAAGTCGAAATTTTGAGGCCAAACCGACTTGGGGGGTGGGTCATTACGCGAGTGCGTTCATTGTGCAGAGTAAACTACGGTACCGTTGGTTGAAGGACTAGCTGAGACGCCTAGAAAGTCTGGTCGATACCATTTTGAGTGTTTGTGCGTATGGCGCGTGCTTTGCTCGCCTTCCTAAGTGACACAAACGCACGTGCTGGGCTCTGCGGAGATCAGTGCGCAGGGCTGTGAAAGTGTCAACAAATTTAGAATCGCCTCAAGAGTGGGCTGGCGTATCTAGAGTGTGCCGGCCACCTGACGACGCGCATAACTCCGCACCGTTTGATGCTATTCGCATTAACGTAGATAATCATTCCCAAAGGATGGGTTCTGCTGATTTTTTATGTTTAAGGGTTAAAAAAATCTCTTGTAAGAAAGAAGCTTTTCAATTTTTAAGGCACTAAATTAAGGTTTCTAATTTAAGCAGAGGTTTTCTTGGAAATATAATTCTTTGAAATATTTAAGAGTGAAATGAGTATGTTGTGTTCAAAGAGTGAGTTCACCAAAAAATACTATTCTTTCCCAACTCAATGTTTTGACAGACAGCTTATCAAGTACCTCTCGCACAAACAAATTTTGAGACACCACATTTTGAAGCCACGGTCGTTTGCGATAAAAGTAAATTATCGTAAAAGAAAGAACCACAAGAATTCTTTGTTTTACCTGTTCTTTCCCGGAGTCCGACGAGGGACTCCCTGTAGCTCTCGAGGCTCCCGGACGCATGACCCCGGTGGGCGCGGACCTCCGCTCCGGCGGTGAGGGTGGGCTTTCCTCGGCGCGTCGAAACGCCGCCTCCCTGGAGTGGAAGGAAGAGGTGAGCGAGGAGTGGTGGCGATGGGCCGGCTACTCCTGTCCGCAGAGCCAGGCAGTTCGGACGAGTCGCTGCCCGAGGTCCTGGGCGAGGAGGACACAGCACGGGAGAAGGAGGCGGGAAGGCTTGCGCATAGGCGCCGAGGGGCTGCTCTCTCCCGCCTCGCACGCCTGGGATGTCCCCGTAGACTTCCTCCGGGGCTTCTGCAAAATGGCATCACAAGGAGTTTTCGAGCGGCTACGGAGAAAGCACATTTCTCGATGTGTCCCGCCAACGAACTGCGGTGACAGCCAAGATGCTGCACACTCTGCTGCACATGTGCTATACTTGGGGTTGCATGTTTTCGGATAAACCCCAAAAAATCAGAGAAAAACACTTCCGGTAAATTTTTCCGTCAATGCGGATTTATCGAAAAACTCTGAATTTTGAGGTCACGACGACAAAATTAGAAGGAAAAAAGATGTTTTTTACAAAGAAATGTTATAAGAGTAGAGGGTCAGCTGGTCCTGAGGAAATGCCACTTCAGTTTCCTTTGAAATTTTGAACTACTGAAAAAAGAGGTTTTCCCTTTTAGCTCGTCAAGGTCAAGGTTCCTTCAGGACAATGGGTTATGGTACCCAGAGTTTATTTATTTCCTTTCTGAATATTTAAAAATTGGGAACACAGTAAAATGACCTCAGAATTTCAGAGAATTGGTAATCTAACAAAAATAAACTCCAATAAACCCCAAACTTTCAGGAAAAAAAAAAAAAACCTTTGAAAAATCATTTTCTGAATTTTACGAGAAGTAAACTCAGAAGACACGCAATCCTAACTACACACTAACCATGACGTCATGTCACGTCACAGCGTCACAAATGTCGCAGCATCAAGGTGTCACGACGCGTCAAGGTGTTATGTGTCCACATTCTCGCTACCATTGGAAAGCATGTGGCCACGTGGCTTTCAGTCACGTGACCATGAAACCGTGGTCATGTGACCTTAGTGTAATGTGACAAGGTGTCATGTGACACTAGTGTAATATGACATTATAATGTCATGTGACGGCACCGTGTCATGCGACACCGTGACGTTTAGCGGAAATCTTTCTGCTAATAAGCACGGAAATTTTCCGCTAAGTTTAGCGAGGAAATCTCTCTGCTACATTTGGCGGAGAAACTCTTCAGCCAAAATGACCCTACAGGAAATATACCCACAGATCTGCTGCAAAAGCCCACCAATAACGACGCGTCATCCGTTAAGTTCTCTGCAGAATTAAGTTTCGCATTTTGCGCAGCAGTAAGACGAGCAAGCGGGCCTTCGGAGGTTTGAAAAATGCTTTACATTAGGGATGAAGTGCATTTTTTAATGCGAATAGCATTCTTTGGATACTTCACGCACTTTTCGTCTATCTATGTATCTATCTGGCTATCTAACCTCTTACGCCGCGGGTCGATAAATAAATAAAAAAGACCGGCGCCGGCTGGGATTCGAACCGTTGACCCTTTGATCAGCAGGCAGACGCGCTAACCACAGAGCTATGAAGGCAGTCATTCAACGCACTCTAAACACTTGTTTATATCTTTACCATAGGACGCGCTCTACAGCGCTGTCACAGCTACCGGATGCGCGCGCGTTCCATGCACCCTCTCCCGCGCTCGGGAGAGGGTGATGTAGCGGCCGTGCTCAGCCTCACGAGAGCGGAATGAGCCCTCGTGCATGGAGCACGCGCACCGGTAGCTGTGACAGCGCTGTAAAGCACGTCCTATGGTAAAGATATAAACAACCGTTTAGAGTACCATTGGTTGAGACTAGCTGAGACGCCAGAAAGTCTGGTCGGTACCATTTTGAGTGTTTGTGCGTATGGCGCGTGCTGTGCTCGCCTTCCCTAAGTGACACAAACGCACGTGCTGGGCCTGCGGAGATCGTGCGCAGGGCTGTGAAAGTGTCAACAAATTTAGAATCGCCTCAAGAGTGGGCTGGCGTATCTAGAGTGTGCCGGCCACCTGACGAACGCGCATAACTCCGCACCGTTTGATGCTATTCGCATTAACGTAGATAATCATTCCCAAAGGATGGGTTCTGCTGATTTTTACTCTTTTTGGCATCTTTCAACCTTCCGAGGCAAAATCGCGTCAACCTCTAAAACAGTTTCGTGTGCTCCCAAATCACCTCGAGATGCTGCTTTAACTAAATCCGGCTGCCTCTTTCAACGGTGATCTTGGAACCACGTCACAGTGGAACGAACCGGTGTCCTCTTATTTTATATTAAGACCCGAAGCTAGGGTGTGCGAATACTCGAATATACGAATTCGAATCGAATAGAAAGTCCCCGAATAATTCGATTCGCGAATCGAATTCCTAGTATTCGGTCACTCGAATATTCGATATATTCGGCCAAAGACGCGCGGTCGGCGCGGAGCTGACGAAAAAGCCGTTTTTTCTCCCGATGTAAGCGCCGTGATGTTAGACAGACCATGCGAGAAACACCTCTTGGTCCTACCATTCCACAAAAATCTAACGCACAGGTTAGAAAAAAGAAAAGTAACGAACGCCACGAACTTTATAGCACGCAGATTTACTCACGATCGTGACACAATCTACCCTTGAATCACAACCAAAACATCTCGTTAGCGCCGCTTCCAGAGAGGAATTGTTGGGAAGCCGGAATTCCGCGCCATGCCTAATTCTTTTCACGAGTAAAGCCCCTCGTTTCAAATTGAAGCGCCGATGTAGAACACACTTGCCGCACTCGCAGAAATCGGCGACTGCACGATCACAGAAAGAAAACCACGTTAACCACGCCGATGAAACCAGCCGAGTAATCACCGTCGTTCTTTTGGAACCGCAAGCCGCAAATTCCGATTCGGAACGAAACGGAACGGAAAAATAGTGTGCCTAGATTTGAGAGGGTTTCCAACCGTTCGATAGCCGCGTTTGAATTACGAACTGCGAGAAGGTGACGAAAAGGCGAACGCGTCGATCGGGCAGGCGTCGAAGCTCTTACGTTTGCTCGCGCTCGCCTTCTTCCTACGCGACAATACAACACACGCGCGCTAAGGACCAATCTGCGCAGGAGCCGTCTCCGTGGTTTCAGTTTCGCTTGCTCCCTCTTTTAAATCTAGGCACTCTAAAGCAGGATCGATAGACAGAGAAATGGATGATAGCGGCAGTTGGGTGGTGACTTGCGCCACCTAACCACGTTTTGTTTTCTTACTTCGGATTATATTGTTTAAGCCCGTTTACTCAGATTTGACACCTATCTGTTTATTTATGTGAAATAAAATCCCGGGTGCCTTTTTTTCCTCTTAAAATGGAGACCAAATATCGCAAAATGCCCCTTTTCTAAAATATACAAATATTAAAAATAAAAAAATCGCGGTGTTAGGTTGTGTTTTTAACGAGAAAAAAAAAGGCACGCGTGGCTGTAACTTTGGCTTTTTTGTGACGTTTAGGGTAGATAGATTATGTTTGCGCCATAAAATTAGATCTTTAGTGCCCAACGTCCAACAGCAACTGCTTTTTTTTTCACCAGAACTTTTTTACATTTTAGCTTTTGTTCCACACAAGATACATATTCTGCACCAGGCGCATACTCTGCACATATAATAATCTCATTTGCAGCACACTTTGAAAAATTCCTACAAATAAAATCACTATTCGATATTCGATTCGATATTCGGCTTTTTTTTCTTGATTCGATTCGGTATTCGATTCGAAAACTACTATTCGGTGTTCATACACCCCTACACGAAAACCGAAACACTCTCCCATCCCCCATGTATATGAGACGCAATGTTACACTTGCAACTCACACTACTAGCAGTTGATTTTTGGATAGGAAATCTGGCAGGAGGTAAACCTGATGGACCGACACATGGGGACCGCACTTGCACTCTTCGCGTTGTCAGCCATGACTGCCTGCCAATGGCTCATGCCAGAAGCCCTTTACACTATTGCAATCTACAAAAAAAGTCAAGTGCAAGAGGCATCCAAAAAAACATGTTATCTTTGTAAAATAGAGAAAGAGGTCACGTATGGTCAGAGACAAAACTCCTAAATGAACCTACCTCGCAATAACAAAACCTCAGCGTCCCCTTCTACAACATCCTCCACCCTCTCAAGCAAAAACACTTCTATTCGTTGGGCAACGATTCCTTAAAACTTGCAACAAGATATGTCGGCCCTCGTAATATCGCTATAGCCTTGACAACATCACACACAAATAGTTAGATGCACTAGTACTGGCGATTTTCATTGTGTGTTTTTCAAACTTCTTTCACGGCTTTGTCTTTAGACCTTTAGGCACAGTAAATATCTCATTTGCTCGAAAAAAGCTGACGAGCGAACTTGTTGCTACGGCCTTTTGCCCTAGCAACTAGGTGCCGTCTATTTCGCAGAAGTCAACAATACAGTCGACCTGCGTTAATAGGCCTATTGCTAGCCTTAGCCAAGCATCAAGGAGAATGCAGAGATTGGTGTTCCCCGTGCCGCACGTGCTGGCCTCAGCATTAGTAACCTTTCTAATGCAAATACCTAAAACAAATAGCATCTTGAACGCGCGTTCGTCAACGCTTTATTTTTGGTTATTTACTTCGAATCTTTTATACGGGGAAGGCGTGCGTGTGGTGCGTGGAACGCTCAATCCCTGCATTCTCCTTGATGGTTGGGTAATTTAGCAATAGGTCTATTCAACCTCGGGTAATTCGATTTATTGTTTAATTTGACCCTGTTCAAAGGTCCTGGCAAGAACCCATGCATTTCTATAGAAGAAAAAAAAAAAAACTCGTTATTTTGATCTTGAAATATAAAGTACTGTTGATTAATTCAACCTAAAAAAGAGCCGGCGGTGGGCAAATTAGAAGCCCCGATTGGCCAAGCTAACGCACACAAAAAACGGCTTTTTTCCCCCGGATTACGCGGTGCGCGATCGACGCGCGCCCGTCCGGCAAAAAAAAAAACAGTTTTCAAATTATAAAGCGCGTGCCAAATCGCGGAGAGAGAAAAATAGAGCACACGGGACATGGCCGGGTCTCAACACGAAACAACCATTGCAACACCGCTGCGAAGAGTGCTGCTCCACAGCGGTGTTTGCAATTGCCCCGACCGCCAGTCACCGCTACCGCCGTCGCACCAAATGCTCAAAGGAAATACACGGCTGCTCGGCCGCTAAGCAGCAGTGTGCAGCGGCTCATTATAAAAATGTTAGCCCACCTGATCTAAAGCACTGGATATTCAGAATTTCGCGCGCATCTTTTGATTAGACTTTTGGGTAACTGGACCCAATTTCGCATGTCCCAATCAAGGTCAAATCAAAGGACGTCGACTGTATTGCTATGACCCGCAAGGGTAAGCTTCAGCTTTCCTCTAATAATTCTGAAGCTTTTGCTTATAGGGGGGACACGGCCCCGAATTACCGATTTTTAGCGAAAAACACATTTTCAGAATTACATAATTTTGGCATCTGTGCTTAATTAATAATGAACACCCTCAAAAGTTTTATCAGCGTGCGCTGATAAACAACGCCAAAAATTATCATTATTGACTCGCCGGTAACGCGCGCAAGGAGTGCCGTGCTTGGCTGAGCACGGAGAGAGCCGTGATAAGCATCAGTTTCGGAACTACGATTGCTCGCGGCTGCTAGGCCTAGCGTGGATCTGGTGGTCTCGTTCGAAGCGTCGTTTCGCGGGCTTTCGATTTACTTCTTTATTTATTTCTTTACCCCTCCGGTGCACGGGACAGCACCCGTAGAAAACGCTCGTTCTGGGCGCAAGGATGGCGCTTAAAAAACCAACGAGCGCTGCTACTGGCTGAGATTATGAAACCCGCACTGCGTAGTGGGTTGTCCATGGTTACGTGATTCTTCGCGCGTGGTTCGCTTACAGTGTTGCCAACCGTAGGGTAATTACCCTACTTGTGGGGTATATAAGGCATTTTTGGTGCATTGTAGGGTTTGTACGGCCGTCCGGCCATTTCCCCGCCAAAAGTAGGGTATTTTCAGACGTTGCTTCTTCAATCGGCGAGCATCATACAACAGCAAAAACACAGTAAAAAAAAGCTGCCGATGCATCTGAAGACCTACCAGAACATAGCAGCCAAAATGCATGACGCGTCAATGGAAGCGGCAAGCGACGCGATGAAGGAGGCCGCAAAGGCTGTGAGAAAGATGCAGGCAGAGGAGTCTCAAGGTGGAGTACAGGACGACTGAGACGATCTTCTTGACGTCTGCGTCAGTTACGACGGCACATGGCAAAAGCGCGGCCACATGTCGCACATTGGGGTCGGTGCAGTCATCAAACTCGAAACTGGCTTGGTCCTCGATTTCTCCGTGCAGAGCAACTATTGCCATGGCTGCAACCTCGGTCCCAAGAAAGATTCGAATGAATATCAAGCTTGGGCAAAGTCGCATGAGGAAGTCTGCCAGAAGAACTTTGAGGGCTCCTCTAACGCGATGGAAGTGCAAGCAGCTGGTGACATCTTCAGCCGCTCAGTGGAACAGCACAACATGCAGTATGTGACAGTGCTCAGTGACAGGGACAGTAAGGCTTTCAACCATGTTGCAAGCTTAGGCCTCTACGACAAGGATATGCAGAAAGAAGACTGCGTCAACCATGTGGCAAAGCGTATGTATGCTGGAATGGACAAGGTGAAAAAAACCAAGAAGGGGCTTGGAGGAAAAGGCAAGCTCACTAATGTCGTGATGAAGAGACTTACAAGCTTCTATGCAACCGCATTGAAGGACAATGCTCCAGATGTTGTAAAGATGCAGAAGGAGGTCTTCGCAAGCTTATTGCACAGCTACTCGACTGACGCCGAGCCCCGGCACCAGGCATGTCCTCAGGGTGAAGACTCCTGGTGTCATTTCAATCGCCACAAAGCCCTGGTAGCAGCTGGCAAGCCAAGTGCACCACGCCCACATCGGCCAGCCTTCTCGAGGGACATAGCAAAAGAGCTGGTGCCGCTGTACAACCGTCTGTCAGACAAGACCCTGCTGGCAAGATGCTGCAGGATGAGAACTCAAAATGCCAATGAATCCTACAATGCGCTCGTCTGGAAGAGGTGCCCAAAGACCGAGTTTGCATCCCTACGTACTGTCGAAACCGCTGCTGCAATGGCGGTTCTCGAGTTTAACCTGGGTCCGCAGGGCTTTGAGAGGGTGCTCGAGAAGATGGGCATGAAGCCTGGAAGCCACCATCTGGAGCACACGAGGAAAGCAACTGAGCTGAAGATCACGCAGGCCAAGGCAAAGGCGCTGGATACCTCGAAGACTGCCCACAAGCGAAGGAAGTTAGAAGCAGTAGCAGCAGAGCAGAAGAGGGTTGAGGAAGAAGGTGTCACCTATGCAGCTGGCGGATTCTAGTAACATTCAAAGTGCAAAAAAAAAAAAAATCCATCTTGAAACTTTAAACGCGTTTATCTCAGCTTCACTTTTTAGTGTCAAATATCAGTTCAGGGAAGCTATCATTTCATAATCAAATTATGCATGCAGATATATTTTGGTTTTTCTATATTGAAATTTTCTGGAGAACACGACTGTGAACTTACTTTCTGCATTTTTATGCTCTTTTGTTATGAAAAGTTTATATTTCTTTTAAATCAAATGCACACCAAAAAAATTTTTTTCCAATTTTTTTTTTTGAATAAATTTTATAATTTTTGAAATTTCTTTTTATAGTTGTCTGAAGCAAGTATTCTGCTGTATGTTCCAGCAAAAAAACTGGCCATTTTCATTACCCTTTCTAAACGATAGCTTTCCTCAGCAGATACACTTTTTTATTATGAACTTTTATGTAACTCATTGTGGGATAAATTTATAGGGTTGAAAATTTCCACAGCATCCTTGTCCAGTGCTATGAGTACACCCTGCAAATTTCATGCAAATAAGACAAACGGTTCAAAAGTTAGCCTTCCAGGAGTAGTGTTTCCCCTTAACAACACTGGGAACAATAAAACTCACCCTGCGTAAACTGGAGAGCCTCGGAGGCGGCGCAATGGGCTTCTCAAACTCGAGACACAATAACGGCAGCTGTGGAGAGAGACGGTAAAACATTGAAAACTGCCCTTAGCTCGGGCAGTCGCCACCTTTAATTACTCTCACCATCTTTGATCTTCTTTGCAGCTGGGCAGGGAGCGCCGCCCAAGCTTTTGCAGTGGACCACTCGGTTGGCATTGTGGATCAGGAACCGCTCGCACTGCCGCTGGACCTTGCGCAGTAGGTCCGTGAAATTCTGGAGGGGGTCGGAGCAAAGTCGGGATTTCTCGTTTTGTTATATAAAAAGGACCGCTTAGAACCAAAACATTTTCGTTCTAGAAGCTTCCCACCAAACTTGAGAAATTAGCTGGGCCATCAATGTGTGCACCTTTGCACTGGATTGGTCACAACTGAAGAAATAACAATAAAGCCGCTTAAGTGGAGCATCGTTTACGCAGGATATTTCGTGGACGCATATTGTTGAGTGGTGGACTGATCCCGTATACACCGGTAAAAAGATGTGACTGCGCGTGAACTCTATGTATTTCTAGCTGTCATAACGCTGATGATGCAGGCCAGAAAGAGCACCATATTGCTCAGTTACTAGCATAAAATGACTGCTGAACCAACACAAAAAAAAACAAAAAAAACAGGCAGGGGGTGAGGAGCAGTCAGTAAACAAAAAATCAACAGTGAAAGGGTTAAAAATTTAAACTTTTTTTTTGTAATAGTCTGTATTACGTAAAATTTTAATTTTTAACCCTTTCACAGCATTTACCGGACTATACAGTACAAGGATTTGTTTTTTTTCAAGATTGCTCATTATGACGAGAGCTGACGGATTTTGTGAATGACAGATTATAATAATGATCAATTGTGATGGTACAAGCTTTTCTGTGCAGCAATAAAACCAGCATTTTTTAAAATTTTGTTGTGTAAGAAAACATTTTTTTTAGCAGACAATGCACAAGGTACAGATTAAGCAAAATGTGTGAGTTATGTGCCAGGTGTGGATTATGCACCAAGTGCGAACTATAGTTCAGAAAATAAGTACATAAAATACATGTGTGATGTACACCCTAGATACTTGTGCAATAGACTTACTTCTCAATTTCCTCAGACCTGATATAACAGGCCCCTCATCCCAGCCCTGTGATGTATGACACTAGCCTACCCACAGGAAAAATAATGCAAAAATACTGATTTGGAATACTGCCTCAAATATGCAGATAATAAAAAAGGAATTATTATTTATTACAAAATCTTATACAAAGCATTTATCTTTGGAAATTTATGGTATGGTAGCTACATCTTAAACCCCTTAAAAATGACATTACCGCATATGATTTGCATAAATAGCAGCAGTTAATTGAAACATGCGGTGAGCCACTGAACAGTCTAATTTATAACAAAAATTGTCTATAAATGCTAGTAAAATATTACCAACATTGGAAAGTGCTTTTGCAATAAACTAGGCGAGAGAGAGGTATTGCTAGGCTCCTTTTATTGGAATCTTCTCAAGGATGGTGGTATTTGAGGTGACAAACAGGCTCTCATAAAGTTGCAAGACTTTTCTCCTATATGAATACAGTGCCGTCCACTTATAATGATACCACATATAACGATGTACCGCTTACAATGATCAGTTTAGAGTTTCTAGACTACAAACGATCAGTTTCTAAACTAGATACAGCGATAACCAGTTATAACGATTAAATTTTCAGTTTTATCATTATTGTTATAAGTGGATTGCACTATGCTACTTGATCAAACCGTTTACATAGTCTGAAGACAACTATCGTCATGTGAAAAATCATCCTCAGTCTGATTAACATAGAAGCATGAAAACTGTAGGTCACTATACTATAGTGACTTTGACAGTAAAATCCTAAATTTCAAGTAATCTTTAACTTAGGCAGGCCGTTTTTAATTTGAAGTCCTCGGATGCAAAAAATATACCCTAGATATGTAAACTACCAAAATTCTCAGCATACTACTCCCACATTATGCACATATGCAGAGGCAGACTTAGCCACTTGCCGCCCTAAGCAGCCTTTAACAGTACCATGGGAGGAAGTGACTATACCCGTTTTCACCTCAAGAAAACAGTAAGTTTTGCGCATTGTTCATACGCCGCGCGAAATAGTTATCGCCAGATTTGGTTGTCGGAGGCACAGGCGATGCTTTTGGCGTTTGAAACGTGTACTCCTTGATAAGATAACGTGTATCCACTCCAAAATGCTAGTAAATATATCTTAAATCTCCACCTAACGGTGAAAATTAGTAATCATCCGCGAGAAGCCGGACTTTTTTTCTCTACGGTTCTCCAGGTGAAAACAGGTATAAGTTTAGAGTTGAAATTTTCAAAAGTAGCTAGGTTTGGAGCTAGAATTGCCAAAGTAGCTAAGTTCAGAACTAAAAAAAAAGAGCCAATTAATTTGGGAATGGCCACAAGCTGGCCGCCCCGAAATTCTGCTGCCCTAGACAGCTGCCTACTCTGCTTATTAATAAGTCTGCCCCTGCACATATGAATTGTTATTTTTTCCTTTTATTAATATTTTTAACTCATGTAGATATAGGGTGTCTGAAATAACCAGGCTCAGAACTAAAATAGGCTATAAAAAATGTCGCCTACACGGAGCAACCTAAACTTTTCGTCAAAGGTGTATTTCACAAGTCGGTTTTTCTTCTAAAACTACGAACCATAGCTCACTTTCTGCAAAAAATAGGGCCAAAAAAGCTTGCTCTCTTCCTGCGAAAAATGAGACTAACAAATCTGCCAGGGTCAATGGCGGACGTCAACACAGACAACCGAGTTAATGATCGGTTGTACTGTGGCAGCCATCTCCTAATAGGCGCAGCGAGCAGACGACCCACTTCGTCGAAAGAGGATGACGTGGTTGTCTGCTCGCTGACCTACTCGGGGGATTGCGTCCCATTCCCATTAACTCGGTCGTCTCCATCAACATTCCCCATTGACCCTGGCAGGCTTGTTGACCTCATTTTGCAAAGGAAGGAAGTTATGCCTCGAAATTTCGCACATACCCTATACATCAATACAGTTGACTTGCATTAATTTGACCCTGGTTAATTTGACTTATCATTTATTTAGAACCTGTACAAAGGTCCCGGCAAAAGCCCATACATTTCTATAAGATTGCCGTGATCGGTAATCAGCCTTGCTGACGAGCGCGATGGGTTGCGTCTGTCGGCGAAAAAAGCCCGTTTTTAAATTCTGAAGCGCATGCCGCATTGCGAAGAGAGAGAAAAAGAGAGCACATATTGAGACACAGGACAGGGCCGGGTGTTAACACAAAACAACCACTGCAACACTGCTGCGGTGTTGCAAAGGCCGCCGGTCACTGCAATGAACTCGCAAAGGCGTACGTGGACGCTGCCATTACCGTGTGGCGGTGTGTGGCAGCCCATTATAAAAATGTTAGCCCACCTCATCTAAAGCGCTAGATATTCAAAATTTCGAATGCATTTCCCAATTCGACTTTTGAATAATTTGCCCCAATCTCGCATGTTCCGTCAAGGTCGAATTACCAGAAGTCCACTGTACCACATCTTACTTAACATCTTCACAAACCAAGACAACCTGCACGGTAAAAAAAATTTAATTTCTCAAGTTTAGCGAATCTTCAGTATGATAGATCACTCCCCCAGAGTGGGTGCTCAGCGCCTAGAATACTCCGTTTCACTTTACGAGCAAAGCAAAGCCGAAGCTACAAGCACAAGTGCATTGCCCCGAACAATGCCTGCACTGCATGAGCGTACAAGCACTGAAACCTCGGCGCTTGCTCGTGAAGTGGAAAGGAGTACTACAACGGCCGCAGTGTGCCCCGGTCCAACGCTTGTGCCGTGTGGCAGCGGCATCCCCTCACCTGGGTCCACTCGGGGACCTGCTCTGGGTTTGGGTCCTCGTCCTCGGGCAGCGTCTGTGCCAGCAGGATGCAGGACAGGCAGGCCACGTCCGGGGACAGCAGCTCCACGGCCGACAGAATCGTGTCCTCCAGGGCCGTGATGTTCCAGCTCTGGCCCTGCAGAGGGGACACACACCAAACAGCCAAGATTCTGCATGTCATACTCTCCAGACTATGACATTTAACAGTTAAAATTCTACACTATGCAGACCATGGAAAGGCACAAACTATACAGTGATTTGTTTTTCGAAATCATTGGCTACAGTCAAATGCCTTTACAATGAAGTCTGCGGGACCGTGAAAGTTTTTCATAATACAGGTAACTTTGTTGTAAAACAGGGTGGGTGTCCCCCCAAAAAATTTACAAGATTTTTATCACCGCAAAAATAAACTATGCATCGCCGAAAGCTCATTGTCCGCCCAAAGGTAGCGCTAGAGGTCCGAACCAGATGCCAAAGTTTCAGCCCGATCCGATACTTCATTCTAAAGTTATTGGTGATTTTCTGAAAATTTCAGTGAGAAAATGGGGCCTGTTTTTGCTTTTGGTCACCATAGAGCTCCATTTGAGAGTTTCGTAAGCCATTATATTCCCATAGAAATTTTCAGAAAATTACTTATAGCCTTTGAATAAGATATTGCTTCGGGCTGAAACTTTGGCATCTGGTTTGGACCTCTAGCGCTTCGTTTAAGCGGAGACTGAGCGTTCGGCAATGCATAGTTTATTTTTGAGATGCAAAAAACCCCGTAAATATTTTTTCAAAAAATCCTGTAGTTGAGTGCAAAAAATTGATCATACGGAACCTAATTTGAGCTATTGCATATTGACGTACCTGCACGACATTCCAGGTGTTTTAGGAAAAAGTACAGTACCAAATAAAGTGTGAGCAACATCAGAAACGAGGGTTTTGTATCAAAAGAGGGGAACGGTGGCCGCGTCTGTTAGCGCCATTGCAGCTCGGGGCCTGTGGGGCAAAAGCTTGCATCGAAGAATTCAGAAAACTTGGGCTCAATTACTACTTTTATTTTCTAAACGAAAATCGTATCGGCACATGTTTCTGTGCTCACCACTGCGTGATGAAGATTTAAAGAAACCAGCCCAGCGGTACGTACCGCCAGTACCGCCACTGGCAAAATTTCTCATCTACAGCCAAGACACCAGGCGACTCCTTGCTGCAGACTGATTTCCTGCTGTCCAAACTCCCACACAACGAACCTAACCGGCTTATCAAAATATGAATCGCAACAATAACTAAACCACCAACATCGAACTCCGAGTCACACAACAAATGAGAGGCATTCGCCTACTGCGTAAATTTGGCCTTTTCTAAATCCGGGCGGCAGCTTGCGCAGCCGCGTGCCAATCAATGACTTCGAAGCAGTTGCTTTGCTCTACGTAGGAGCGGGCGTGGCAGCCGCAGCAGAACTATACTGCACCAGCACGGCAGAATCTGCCACGTTTATGGCACGAGAGAGCTGCAGCACGTGGCGCAGTGAGGATGGGAAGAGGAGCACTACCGGGCTGGCTAAGCCCTTTTCAGATCTGTCCGGCCAACAGAGAGGGATTTTGGCGTTCGGTTAGAGGCCCTACCAGATCACGTTTCCTCAAGCGAATATTATCGCTCCAACGCGAAACAATTTGAGACTTCAGACTGAGTAAGATTGGGAATCTTGGATCCCTCATGAAGATTGGCACGTCGGCCGAACAAATGCCAAGATAGAATAAAAAGAGTTGCAACTGCCCATTAAAAGTACTTAAAAAAAAAAAAACTCTTGTTCGCTACAAGTCCTTTTAAATGCACTGCGAACATGCATAGTAGAAAGCCCAAATGAAGTGTCAAAAAAAAAAACTCATCTTAGAGCAGAGTCAGCAGAGTGGCGCCTACTCAATCAACGACATGGGCAAAGCGAAAGTAAACAAAAGCACACACGAGCACACGGCACGCAGCAAAAGCGGCGCCACATTTGCTGCGCGTTCTCGGTTCTTGTGTCTAAATAATAAGTTAGTGTGCACAGCCTTGTGTCTAGATGGCGCTACATGACTGTCGTTGTGTGTACAGGCTTTCTACGCAACAACATAGTCATGTAGCGCCATCTAGACCAGGGTTCGATGCAGGCTTCAAGAAAAAAGAATTCAAGGGTTTTCAAGGACTTTTAGGACCTGGAAAGATATTTTAAAGGACCCCTTCAATACTGTAAACGACTTAATTTTGTGAATTGCCTGATTCGTGAAAAACAAATACCACAAACAATTTGGGCACAATATCAACACTTCAGAAAGCTACATTCGAGTCGTACAAATTAGAAACCGCAAATAATTCCAAATTTTCAGCTTTGAGTACGGTTCGCGAAAAATTCGAGCATGCGAAAATTAAAGTCATTTAGAGCACTATCCACAAATTTAGAGCACTCTATCTACCACCTTGCACGCGCCTTGGTCAAGTCCGATGACTCTGCTGGGGCTGCGGGGAGCGGATCCCGCGGGGACTGATGCGGTCACTGAAAGCACGAGTCACATAGTTCTTCATGGAGCTACCTGGCGCCTTCTTCACGTTCTCACTGTGCTTCGCACTTGTCATGTGGTTTTAGTGCGGACTCGCCCCATTGACGACACGTCAAACGTCTTCCCGCAAGGTCTGCATTTTGTCCGATTCATGTGCTCCCTGGGTCCGGCGCAACCCAGTGTCTGTAGTGCAGTCATGATCAAACCACGACCGCTGGAAGTTGCACTTTCCGGGCATACGCCATACAAACCAACGTCCGCCATGTGCTGAGTAAAGCAGACTCAAAACAAGAAAACCAGGGCTATAATAGCAAACACTACGCACAGTGAGCAACGACCCAAGATCACAAGAAGCGGACGGGCAAGACCGGATCCGGAACCACCGGGACTGCTACCACTGTGGCCAGACGCTTAACATGTATCAACCAAATACGCGAGTTGTATGCCATATACAAAAAAAAATCCCTCGTTTTAGTTTAAATTTTTTTTTAACATACGTAATAATTATGATTTTATTTCATTATTATAAAAAATGTAGCACCACTGACTATCATAGGGAAATTCAAGGTTTTCAAGCACCACTACAAATTCAGGACTTTCAAGGTCTGGAAAATGGCATTTTCAAATTCAAGGGTTTTCCAAGGTTTTCAAGCACCACGTCGAACCCTGAACACAAGGTTGCACACTAACTTATTATTTAGACGCAAAACCGAGAATGTGTGTGCGTGGCGATGGGAGAGGACGTGCGCTGGCGGTGTAAGCTATAGGTTGCGCAGTATGTCTGTTTTCTATACGTCGCTTGAGAGGGACAATTTGCGATAAAATCAATTACTTTTCCTCAGCAGAAAACAAAAATATTTCTTAAACAGAAATTCGTTGTAGTAGTCGGAGTCACACATTAACGTAAAGGAGATTGGCCATGACTTTATTTTACTTCATTAAAAGAGCGTTTTCACAGTAGGTGCTTCGTTAGAAAGGTGTCAGACTGTATAAGCACAACCACTGCTCAGTGAGGCTTTCGAGGTCACACTGTATCATGCTCAGCCACAGTTGGCGAGAGGAGCTGGAGACCATCAATGTGTTGCTTTCCTGTTCCCGTTACCCCGTGGGGTGCGCGGTGTCGTGGGTCAATGAAGCCCACACTCGTGGGCTTCATTGACCACATTTCCCTAAAATTTCAGGGAATCGCCTCTAGCTTTAAAGCTAGATAACAGCAAACTCCAAAACTTTGGCATCTAGTTGGGACTACACTGGCGTAAACGTCCGTTCACCGATGCATAATTAATTTTAACTGATTAGAAAAAAACTCCTACATTTCTTTCAGTGAGTAGGTAAGAGGTTTGGTGTGCACTTAACACATAAGAAATAAAGTGTGAAAATCGCTCAATCTTGCATTAGTGTCA
>JAZHYW010060504.1:0-11239 GCA_037355805.1 Ixodes ricinus | reverse complement strand
TACTTCGTTCGAATTTACCGTATTGCTTCACAAAAATACACTATACTCATAATTAACTCCTCTGAAATTTTTAGTAGCAACCTGCAAACTTTTTTTAATAAAAGAAGATGCAAACGGCGAGTTATGCTAATAAAGCGTCTAGGTCATAATATCTTTAATTTGTTTTTTAATTGTCAAACCGCCTCTCTGCAACAATATTTGACGAAGTTCAGCAAGCTGTGCTGTGTGACCTAATAAATATATTTTTATGATCTTTACATCACCATCAAGCTCCAATTAAGATCTTTATTTTGAGTATAATTTGAATATTTGGCGCTAAACATATAACGCGGAACATTTGCCTGAAGAACAAATATTTAGAAAAACTTGCAAATTTGAAGTGATTTCCTAAAAAAAATTACCTTTTATCTCTTTCATATTTTATTCGCAGTTAAGTAATATAGTAGTTTGTCAGGAACTACCAACAGGAATTGTAATATATTGTTTGTATGGCCGCTATTAGGACTCGGATCTCGTGCTATGAGAGCTTTGAGCGGGACTTTCCATAGACGCTCAGCTGAGCAGAATTTTGACCTATGTAAGGTTTTCTATTTAATGTTAGTACTTACGCCCAGGTGTATACCTGGGCGTAAGTGGAGTGATACTTGCGTTCTTACGCCCAGGTGTATACCTGGGCGTAAAAGCCAGTGAAGCAACAATGTTTATCCTAACAATATGTATTTACTTGGCACTGAGGTGGTTTGCAAGGTCTGTGAGCTTCGCTCTATGTATTGACGGAGAGGATACGTAACACCTAGACTCCCGGACAAACTTAAGTGAGGAGGGAAAATTCTAAGTAAACCGGCATACACTGAAAATAGAAATGAAACCTAAACACATGAATAACACAATTGAAGCCTTACACGCTACGAAAGGCTCGTTCTTTTACGAAAGAGTTCGTATTTGCACAAAATAAACCGTACTTTCTAAGCGTCAGATACTAAATCGTACATATGTATATGCACTAAATATCAGTTTGACATAAGAAAATATGACAATTACATATCAAGTTCGGTATTTCAAACTCAAAGCTGAAAAGCAAAAAGGCCCCAGAGGAATTCTCTAACGATCTGCATTCCCCCGAATTGGAAGGAAGAAGCTCTGTGCCCGCACTTGTGGATACGGACTTCAAAACTTTTTTAAGTGCACTACTCCGAATTTCATTAATTTTAATGGTTGGATATTGAGATAACTGCTAATGAAAAAAAGAAAACCTTACATAGGCCAAAATTCTGCTCAGCAGAGCGCCTGTGCGAAATCCCGTTCAAAACGCTTATAGCACGAGATTTGAGTGTTAATGAGCGAGCCATACAAACAATATATTAAAATTTCTGTTAGTAGTTCCTGACAGACAACTATATTACCTAACTGTGAAAAAAAAAATAAAGGTTGGTTTTGTTTTAGAAAATCGACTCCAAACTTGCTAGTTTTTCGAAATATTCGTTTTTCAGGCATGATGTCGCGCAATATATATTAAGCGCAAATTGATTAAATTATGCTTAAAAGAAAGAGCTTAACTGTAGCTTTACGGCGATGTAAAGATCATAAAAATATGTTGATTAGGTCACACAGCACAGCTTGCTGAACTTCGTCAAATATGGTCGCAGAGAAGCGGTTCGACAATTAAAACAAAAATCATTAAGGATTTCATGACCTAGACGCCTAATTAGCATAAAAAATCCTATGTCGAGAGTGTTCCCAAAAAGTTACATTGATGTAGCGTAAGAAGTAGGGAACAGGGATGGAGTGAAAATGGCACCCCCGATAAGCTGGAAAAACGTCAGTCTCCACCTGGCCGCTTCAACGGTCCATAACTTGAGAACGAAAAATCCGACGAACTTGAAGTTTGCGTCTTCTTTTATTACAGGATCTGCCCGAGAACATGTATTTTTTGACAAAATTTAAAAATTCATCCCAAAATTCGTGCCTGAGTTGAGATGAAATCACCCATATACTGCAAACTAAAGCGAGAGCGAACAGAAATTTTACGTCAAACTCGGCAATTTTAAAATAGAGACCTCTGAAATGGTTTATAAGTCTTACGTCAAAAAGAAATGAGGTGCGCAAGGTGTTTTGATCGGCACTCGCGCCTCAAAAGAATGGCAGAACGTTACTGAACTCATGGAGAGGTCGGAAAATGTCGCCTCTATACCGCTCTTCGTGTTCCAGTGGTGTTCTGCCGTTCCTGAAGCGCGAGTGCCACTTAAAACACTTCGCAAAATCCACTGCTTTTTGACAGAAGCCTGCTGAATCATTTCAAAGGTTTCTGTTTGATATTTTCCGAGATTTGACGCAGGATTGATGTTCGCCCTCGCTTTGGCATGGGCACGCTCTCGCTTTAACACGGGGCTCTGAACAGGCCATTGTGCCCGTGCACGTGGTCCCAAAATCTCGTGTAGCGCAGCTCCAAACGTGCGCAGAGCACATCTGGAGCTGTGCTACAAACACTGCATAATACAGTTTGATATAACGAACCAGGAAGGTCCCTTCCTTCGACTGCTGCGCGCGCATCACTGCGCTGCCCTCCCCTTTACGCTACGAAATCAGTCTGGGAACTTCTTGAACACACCTCGTAGATGCACGAGAAAGCGGTGGTAATCCATAGTACTTGTTCTTTATTGCTCTAGGTTTCCAAGCTTTCACTGTCCCCGTAAAATTCTTGCATGCATCTTATTAGATCAGCTGTGCTGGCACACAAACCGCTGCAGTTCTGTTCCGCTTTGGCAGAAAGGCTCAGGAACGGTCTGATGAAGTCTTCCATAAAATATGAGACCCTGAGATAATAATAAGGAGAGGTGTCGTTGAAGATGCAGCCTGTGGGCCCCGCGATTGCAATCGCATCGAGTATCCATCGTCCGTCCTTTTCGTACATCAGGGGGCCCCGCTGTCCGCCTGTAACATTTACACAAATTCAAGACGGAGATCTTAAAAACTATCCAAGTTTGATTGTGCTCGCAAAGACCGAAGGTCACAAAATGTGTTGAAAATGATCTGGGCGCATGCTATGTGTGTGGAACGTCTCACGTTACGTCATGAAGTCACATGGTTGTGACGTCATAGAGTCAATGAGTGACGTCACTCACCATCACGGAGTCACGTGACGCCACGGTCTCACATGATGTCAGATGACGTCATGTTGTCCCCGTGACCTCATGACGTTACGCGACGTCGTGGAATCGCATGTTGTCAGAATGACGCCATCATGTTGCGACGCCATTACTCACGGTGACATCACGTGACGTCATGGGGAGGTTCACATGATGTTATGGCGTCATGATGACGTCATGATGTCATGTGACGCCACAATCCTTAGTGACGGTCTTCTTGACGGTATTCTCGTAGAATTCGGCTGATAAAACGCTTCCTGTGTTTAAAGAAAAACAACTTAACCGTCTTGAAGCACCAGGGTTGTCATCTTTAGAAATGTCGCGAAGTTTTCGACAACTTCAGGGTTCGACTCTTTCGTTAAACCTTTTAACGTATGGAAATATTTGACGGAGTTCGCCTTTTTGAACGGCGTTGCCCGACTTCCAGACAAAACTTCAGAATTTTGAAAGAAAGGAAAATAAAGGTAATTTATATGTTAGTTTTTTCTTATATGTGGGGAAAAGCTTACCACTGTTCACGCTAGATAAAAGCAAATGTATTATATTTTAATGGCTTTAGTTAGTTTCGTACCATCCTACGTCAGTGGCTGGTGTCCAAAAATAAATTCTTCCATGACTTACTGACCATCCTGCGACTAACCCAAGGAAGTTCTGGAACTTAGTATCACCAAAACTAATAACCCTATCGTACATCTTACCCATGAAAATGGCCACCTCATCCTTGAGAGCGAGTACCCTAATGTACTAAACGACTACTTTTCTTCAATTTTCACTATAGAGTGCTTAGCCACTATTCCCACTCTCACTGAAGCGCTTTACGAGCGAATGCCCCCAATCAGTATAGACCCTGCCGGTATCGTAAACCTAATAGAAAAATTAAAACTCACATCGTCCGCTGGTCTTGACAATATAGATTCGAAAATTCTCAAAAACACCAGCATTATTTCTAGTAAATATTTGTCGCTCATATATAATCAGTCCTTATCTGAAAGCGTCCTTTCTTCAGACTGGAAAATTGGCAAGGTTGTCCCGGTTTTTAAACAGGGAATTTGTCTCTACTGTCTCCAACTATCGCCCGATATCTTTAAACATCTGTCTCATCCAAACTACTTGAGCACATACTTTACTCTCACATCATGACTCACTTAACAACAAACAGATTTTTCTTTAAGCATCAACATGGATTCCAAAAAGGACTATCTTGTGAGACGCAGCTCTGTGACTTCATTCATGATCTACACACTAACCTCGAGTGTCATGCTCAGACAGACGCCGTCTTTCTTGATTTCTCCAAAGCTTTCGACCGTGTCCCCCATCAACGTCTCCTTTCCAAGCTGTCCTCTCTCCACCTTGATCCTTTAGTGTTTGCATGGATACGCGACTTCCTTTCCTCCCGCGTACAGTTCACGGTCATCAATGATCACGAGTCCACCTTAACAAATGTCTCCTCTGGTGTTCCGCAAGGGTCCGTTCTCGGGCCTCTGCTTTTTTAATATTTATCAATGACCTTCCTTCCACCATTTCCTCTAAAATACGCCTCTTCGCAGACGACTGCGTAGTCTATAACAAAGTAACATGTGTGCATGATCACAACCAGCTACAAGATGACCTTCTAAAAATTAACCAATGGTGCAACACCTGGTTGATGTCACTAAACAAATCCAAATGTAAATTAATCCGCTTCACCAGAAAGAAATCTATCCTATATCATCAGTACTTCCTCGACTCTGACCTAATCGAAACCGTTTCAATGTATAAATATCTTGGTGTAAGACTAACATCGGACCTCTCATGGAATAACCACATTGAAGCCATACATGCTGACTCATCGAGAACTCTAGGCTTCATCCGACGTAACCTGCGCAGTGCTCCTCCACTCGTCCGCAAAATGGCGTACGACACGTTCATCAAACCAAAATTAGAATATGCAGCTTCCATCTGGAGTCCCCATCAGGCCTACCTCATCAACCACCTGGAAGCAGTGCAAAACCGAGCCGCTCGTTTCATCTTGTCCACTTACGATTTTTCTGTCAGTGTATCCGCGTTAAAAAGTCAACTAACCTTGTCTTCTTTGCAGCTCCGCAGAAAACTCTCTCGCCTCTGTCTTCTTCATAAAGTCTACTATCATTGCCCCGACCTCAAGAACTCTTTGTTATCACCTCCTGACAGAACATCTTCTCGTCTTAACAACTCCTGCACAATCAAACGTGTTTCCGGTTCCACAAACGCATTCAATCAGTCTTTCCTTCCTCAAGCCATCTGCGACTGGAACAGCCTACCATCCTCCATCGTCACCATCGTGGACCCAGAAGTATTTCTATCAAGCTTACGGATTCATTTTTCTTGTTATTAGTATTTTTTGCCAGTATGTACGATTAATGAGCTTGACCTGGATGTATTAATTAGCTTGTGTTTCTTCCTTTTCTTGTTTGTATAACATGTATATACCCCCCCTTTATGTAATGCCCTAACCGGGCCCTTAAGGTGAAAATAAATGAAGAAAAAATGAAAGTATGTGTCAGCTCGTTTGCAATTCCCGCACATGCGCATAAAAGCCGGTCTTTTTGTCGAATTTTGTCTTAATTTTGGCAAAATTTTGAAAAAGTCGAACCTACCCCACCTTGAACATGGGCAGGTTCGCAAGACATCTCTCGTCATCATCACAATTTGAAGCTCTTCCAAAAAATACAGTCACTGCCAAAAAAGAAAAAACGTGGCTGAGTCCCGATTATCTTATTCTCGCTTCGCAGCCAAACGGGTTTCGGCATTATAGGTCCATACACACATCTCCGTTTGAGCGCGGTGCGTTCCGTAGCGGCAAGCGGGCGCGTTGCGTTGCGAAGAGCGCTTTCGCCATGCTTGTACACACAATTGCGCTGACACGCAGTCAACCGCAGTCGAGAGCCAATAAGAACGCGCTGTCGTCGCTAGCGGCTCACCATTAGTAAGCGAAATCCACGGCTACATGGCGGCGCCCAGCGACAGTGCCCAAGTGTTCGATCTTGAGACAATCCCGCTGGCTTCCCCGACATTTGGTCGAACCTGAACATCGCAGCCTTGGAAAACCAGTCCCCACCGCTCCCAAAACAAAAGCAAGCACTGCGAGTCGGAGAACCAGATACGTCTCACCGAGTCGGCCGAGTGGCGCGAGCGGACACGCCACCCACCTCTCCTCTGTCGGCTTCTGATTGGTCGAACGCACCGCAACGCTTCGGAAAGTTGAGTGAGTCTCTACTCGCTTGCGTCGCGCTGCCCAGCGTTGCGGGAAGGTGCGCGTCGCACCGCAAGCGACCGCTCTTAGCCGCAAGGACTCCGCAACGTACTCAAACGCGTTCAAACGCGAATAAGCGTATGGGCCTTTAGCCCATCGCGAAGCAATATGCGCGAGGCTTAACATACCGCTCTCTGCGTTTCTTAAATTGTCAGTGACTGTAGGTTTCCGTAAAAATAAACAACCGTATTCTCCAGGTCGTAACTAACTAGCTCAGTTTTACAGTTAGTCGCGCGTCTGATTATACCGGTGTTACACGGCACCCACAATCCGCAGTTAACTATGCTCGTTTCAGCTTGGGTCCAGACGCAGCCGATGCGCAAGCACGAGCGTGTGGCCCTGGAACAGTGCCTGTACTGCACGAGCGCGCGTTTGGCAGGGACGCGTAGCCCGGAGCTCGTGCTTTCAGGCATCGGCTGCGTCTGAACCTAAGCTGAAACGAAGTATAACCTTCACTACCGCTGTGCGCCACCATAGTTACAGCACCTCTACTGTCGGATAGCTAGTTTCAGAAGAGGTGAAGCGTGCGCGTACACTGCTTTGATGGCGCTCAAGATGCTCGAGGGCACGTGCGCCCATAGCTTTGACTTCGTAGCCGCAGAATGTTCTCCGCAAGTATCGTGTGGTAACTGCGAGCTTAGCGTAACTGCAATTAAGTGCGCCCGTGTAACAAGGGAATAGACGTTTTTAGTTTTAGCTCGTTCTCAGTCACGTAGGTTCGGTATCTGCTATGCGGGACCAAAAGTTAATAAGACGTTTCAACATGGAATATGCGAGAAAATATAGCCGAGGCAAAACAAGAATGTTTGACCTTCACGAATTTTTCGTGAACATCTTCCAGAGGCGTGGAGAGATAAAAACGCTGTTTTAACGCATACCACAAGTGACGACATTCAAGATGGCTGCGCCCTTGTGGGAAATGTGTATAAGTAGTCGCGCGCTAAGCGAAGAATGAGCGACTAGACCTTGCGGTATTCACGAGCGCAGGCGCAAGTGTGGACTATTCGCGACTCCAACTAACTATAGGTGGCGCCACCATTTTCCAAGATGGCGGGTTTAGTGAGGGTCAGAGATGCGTGCCGCTGTTGAGCCTGTCTAGTGTGCTGGCTTCACTGAGCGACACAAATTATTTCTGGTAATACGAGGAAGCTAGGGTGTTATGAGCGCAGGTCACCCTTTAACCTGAAAACAAGAACGACTGTTTAGAGTAATATTTACGGAAAGATGCGTGTTTAATTCTGGAGCGAAACCGAAACTTATCTCTATTTTCGATTTAATTTCTTGATAGGTCTTAATTTCCGATTCTTTCATGACTCAAGATGTGTCTCACATCGTAATTATTTACTTGAAGAGTTGTTGGCGGAAACTTTATTTTATGACATACATGTTCGATCCAGGCTGATATTTGTAGTTGTTGGAAAAATCAGTGCTGATATTTGTGCGTTCTCGCCTTTTCTTCGCTCAGATAATCGTCATGGGAAATAATGAACTGCGGTCCTTTTAGTGGTTTTTTGTTGTTTAGATGATTAATTGGTTTAACATTATTTCCAGCACAAGAATAAGAGGATAATTCCAGTTTTTTACAATATGTACCACGAAACGCATAAATTAATAAACGCTGCTCTCACTGCACAACCCAAATACGGGATCCGAGTCAGACAGCTGAAG
This sequence comes from Ixodes ricinus, assembly GCA_037355805.1. NCBI lineage: Eukaryota > Metazoa > Arthropoda > Arachnida > Ixodida > Ixodidae > Ixodes > Ixodes ricinus. The sequence continues at coordinate 3,154 of JAZHYW010060504.1, read as the reverse complement.
TGTGTGTGTTTTTTATAGCAATCGCGTGACGCGTAGGCTTCATATTACATCCAGTGTTTGACTGTTTGTCTATCTTGATAACGATGTCAGCGAGTTTTTCATATGCTAAAAAGAAAACAAAATTATACCTTTCTGGAAAGACTATTATGGTTAAATAGCGTATTCTCGTGATCTTGTGTTAATTGGAGGCATACATTGCCGCGATTTGTATTAATAATAATATGAAAATTCATATATTTGAACAAGTAATTTTTCAAACTTTAATATAATTTGTGGTTTATGATCTAATTTTAAATGCGCGAAGAAATATTACAATTAAAAGTGTGCTAATTATCATGACTGGTGCCAATTGCAGCATTTTTAATTACAAATAAAATAAAAATAGTCTAAAATCAACGAAAACATTCTAGCTAATGTGAGAAATCCATATAAAATTATATTAATTGTGGGTAAAGTATATTGTGCTATCAAAGTCACGACTTTTCGACAATCGGCGAAACGTCCAAAGTCGTCGCCAATATACTTCCAGACTAAATGCCCAAAAAGGAAAAAAATATTTTTTTTAATTACTAGTTTTTTTTTTTTATAACATTTATTTTCTTTTGTATTTGCTCGCCGTCGTTTTGCCAATCTCAGCGTTTCTAGTTCGAAGGAACGCCTACCTGCTTGCACGTCTGCTCACTGCAGAACGTTTCGTTGGCGTTGGAAGCCGGTGAAACAGTAGTGAGTTTTAGTATTGCGTATATGAGCGAAACGCAAGCGCTGTGTGTTTGCGTTAGCTTTGCGTGTTCCACACTGTGCGTGCGCGGAGCCCAAATTGCGGTTTCGGATGGTGCATGGCGATGAGGCGGACGCACAACGTGGGCACGCAACTTTAACGCAAACGTACACCGCTTGCGTTTGCTTCGATACGCAATACTAAAATCTCTCCAGTAAGGTACAATCCCACACCGGCTGCAGCACTACGTTGGGACACTGAAGAATGTTGTTTGCATTCGGAAACAACATTTTGCGAGCCATGATCGCGAGCAGTTCCGCCATGCCCGCTGAGCAGAGAATCGGGGGACCCTCACTAGAGCGCTTCCCGTCTCCGCCGCGGGAGGGCGAGCTGGTCAGAAGTGCAAAGCGCTGAAATAAAATATGCAAGAGATAAAAATCGAGAGTAGAACAGCAAGGGACGAGGACGGGGCCAGGACATGAAAGATGTCCTGAATTCCCCTGTCCTCGTCCTTGCTGTTTTATACTTTCAAATTTTGTATCTATTAACCAACACGCTCGTTTTCAATTGTAAATATAAGAGACAGGTCACGTATGCGCGTACTTAAACGCCACTGCATGAATGGGGATTTTATCGTGTAACAACTAATATGTAAATATCTATAGCAAGAATAAAATTTTATAATGAGAGACTGATTACCCGGAACACAGCTTTACGAAAAAAAACTTGAAAAAAACAATCCGAGGATATTTAAGCATTTGTTATGAGTTGTGAATGTGAAAGCATGAATGTCGTTCTTCCCGCCTCTCTTAGTTCGTCTGCTGCGTACTGGCGTGGACGGCCACGTGTCATAATGCCGAGGTTGCGGCCGACGGCCGAGCGCGCGCTCCGTAAAGTGGCGGCGCCGCGCTAGGCTCGGCCGTGCAGCCACCTGAGTCGGTTACCCGTGCGGGCTCTGCTGGCTCGGCGGCCAGCCGCTCCAGCCCCGAGAAGTTGGCGTGGCGCCCCCTTACGGCGAACCGGGGTGACGTCACGGCCAGGAGAGAATTTTTCCCCGACTCGCCCCGCTCGCACTGTGGAGGCTGTGACGACGCTAGCTGTCAGCGCGCTCGTTTCTTCATTTAATTTTTTTTTGCGTGTTTTTCGTAGGAAGTGAAACATTTTTATATGTGGCTTTATTCAGGTATGGCCTGTAGCTGCAGGTGAGAATCTCAACCAACATTTTAGCAGTGGTTGACAGGGCAGACAACGCATGAATCGCAGCTGGTATATGAAAATAAATAAATATGGCCACAATTGCAGGAGCATCACTATAGATTTACATCTCACACAATAAATGCTGGCTGATGTTCCTTTACAGAATTGGCAGTATACATATATTTTTTTTGCTATCTCTGTTTTTAAACAAGATCGCCGAAGCAGAAAAGCTGCATGCTGCTCGAGCAACATCTAAATACAGTCTGGGCCATGGGGAGAGAATCACAAGTAAGACAGCCCAAGTGCAGGGGCAAAGTAGAAAACAAAGGAACATTTATTATATACATTGCTTCGCATTTGACCTTTTGCTGGATTCGGCTAAAGTATCTCAATAAAACTACACTGGGTGGTATCTGTGGACTTGTTTACATCAACCCTCAAGTAATGTATAACAAACGCAAGCGAAGGTGTCTAGATCGTTATTAGTCCCGTAAGCCCTAAAATTGAGATTTTAGCTTAGATCGACCATTGTCCTCAAGCTAAACTATTAGAAGCTTTTTCAGCACGCAGACTGTCACCCCACATCTACCACTGGACAGCTGTAGGGAGTCTGGAGGCTGAGGAAGCTTTTGGGGACCTGCAGCAGTGTCTCTTTTTTAATTGGAAACAAATGACAATTCAAACTCAAACGGTGTATTTTCCGAATACCTCATAGGCTGGAATAAAACATGCCGAAAGTATAAAGATGGCAAATTAACGGTACTATTGCTGTGCATATTTTGGGCAGTTCAATACATATCATGCAGGCAACTCGGGGCACCTCGGCCGTTTTTGCTGCTACCATACAAACTAATTTCCAGTAATTAGTGCATCTTCTAAGAAATACGCCTACATAGGTGTATATAAACCACAGAATAATTTCACTACGAAGCTAGATTTAGGTAAGACAACCCTGTTTCACGAGCACTTCAAATATCATCAGACGCAGGGCCTTTAAACATCTGCGGAACTCAGCGTACATGCAGAGTGGCATGCGCAGAGTCTGGCTCGCGAGCTTAATTTGCCGACACCCTCAAAGGCCCATGATATAAATGCCTCTTCAAATGCCTTGGAAGCGGGATGTAACATCGTCCTAAATTATGAACATGCAAGTGAACAGAATTCCAGCGTTTGAAACACTTGCGGCACCGCTTCACCGACCCCTCGCAAAATTGCCTTCGTCGTGTGGGGACGGGAAGT
>JAZHYW010060503.1:0-40441 GCA_037355805.1 Ixodes ricinus | reverse complement strand
AATGCATTTCATGGATTAGACAGCACAAGAAGAGCTCAGACAGACATACCTGCATCGTGAACTATGTTTGTCTAGTGCACACCTTGAAATGAAACTCATGTACTTGCTAATATATATTCAGTGCATAATAATTTTCAAGTATTGCATGCTATTTCGAGAACCTTGACGTTTTCGGAGCTGGAATTGGCATCTGGCGCAGCCATTGATGTATTCCGTAACACCAAATTGTTTTGATTATCGTTAATGATGTCATAAGGATCCTATAAATGCAAGTTCAGTAACACTGCTGGTACCATTCTATAGCAAGCACAAACGGAAAATATAAATGCGTTGCAGTTGGCTTTGTTCATGCTCCTTAATTTTAGTTGAATATTTTCGTGAGAGCATGTGCAACATAATAGTAGTACCATATTTTCTGGCTAAAATGGTACGCATGTGTTAAAGTAACAGGAAGCTAAAATTTCGTACAGTCATTGGTAATGATGTTGCTAGTTGGGATGTTGATTGTGAGCAGAAGTTTGTCCCCACAAAATACTTGGTCAGCTAAGAAGGCGGCCATAATTTCAGCTCAGTTGAGCTCTTGAGCAAACACATTGAAAAAGATTCCATTTAAATGCTTTAAATGCCCACACATTTCGCTTGGACCTTGTGTTTTATATACAAAGCGGACATAAAGGTACCAAAGAATTCATTGATCACTATTATTCTCGGGGCGTATTATCTGCCCCGGGCAAGATCTTCATCCCGGGGATTCACGGCCATGCCGTATTAAACTATATTAAGGCGTTGACTTCATTGAAAGGGAACAGTTTTCAGCATGTTTACTGTTTGATAGTAGAAAGGTATTTACCACCGTTGAATTTGCAGCTGAAAGAACTTCGCTTGCCACTTTTTTCCTTGCATGCAGGTAGCGGAAATAAGAGCCAGTTTGAGCCGGTGTTGATGGCTTTGGTTACGCCCATTTACATACACAGGCATGGAATCATGGCATGTACTGTGCCTTGAGTTCAGCTAGTTTGAGAGTTTTAATGGTATCTACGTTTCATCGTTGATGTCGTTGAGGGTTTGCCATGACGTTGAAGTGTTTAGTTATGGTTTGTCGCAGAGTTAAGAGCTGCCTTTGGTAGACGCATATTTTCTTAATAAATCTTAATTTGACATTGTATGTCATGGATGTCATGTAGTGTGTCTCGCTACCTGTGCTAGCAGCAACGATCTAGTTGGAGTTTGATTCTCCGACTACAAAGTTATCTCTATATTGCCAAATTGAATTGGGATCAGAATGACATTTGAGGTTGCCGCACTGCATCATTGGAGCATAGGCCTGGAAAAAGTGCATGTGATTGCCACCTGACGCATAATGTGGCGTTAATCAGCGCCTGACATCTTCAAGGATTGAGTTTTGTCAGCATAGACACACAGCTGATCTGTGTATACAGAGGCGGCAGACCTGAGGGCGAAACAAGTGCACATGCAGAGGTAATATCTAAAATGGACATTGCCTTGGTTTCAATATCTTGGAGACGTTAATCTGAATCGCAAATGTTATGTCTTCAATTGGCACAGGTTATTCTCAGCAAAGGACAAAATAGCAGTGGGTCATTGGGCCAGTTGTTGTAGCCTTCCAGATTGTGCAGCCCAAAATCTTCAGCGATGTGCCGAGCATCCAGGTGCTTACCAGGCACTTTGACTGACGATCTCAACCTACAGGAACTCCATCTAGAAAAAATCGCTACAAAAGAGGGCGCCGGTGATTTGAAGAAAAAACAAAGCCTAAGTGGGTTCTTCGATTAGAAGAAACTGTCAAGATCTTCAGTGTTGCAACGGAACTTCCACCGTGCTCAAGCACTGTTCGCATTGCCCAAGGCTCCGCTGATTTGGATGACAATCTTCCGCTTGCCTGCCTTAATTCATGGGCTTTAATTGCACAAATCCTCTGAAGCAAAATTTACTGCTAGTAGGTGCGGCCTATATTCATGGATTATTGATTATTTTGAGGATGTAGTTAGTCAGTCTTCTATTGGCTTCTCCTCTTGAAAGATTTTATTAAGCATAAAAATTGGCCTAGTTAGCTTTATTGGGAAATATTACATAAAACTGGTAAATTACTTGAGGTAATTTGATGCATGACAGATTTTTAATACGGGAGTCTTCTGGAGAGAGAGAATATTTCCTTTTTTAAATGGCTATTTTATTTATATCGTTTAGTTGCCCAATATTATGTAATGTTCAAATTCAATGGATTGTAGGTAGATTTGGGTTAGGCCTAATTTCATTGCACGAGGAGAATTGAGTAAATTAAATGGGTTTAGTCTTATTAAGATATTTAGCATATGAATAAATGATGTCTAATTTTTTATATCTGTTTACCTATCTGTATTGTTATTTAATTTGAAGTAGACATATTTATTTTTGGAGAAGTTGATAAATCATACATTTTCAGAAATGTTCTTTCCAGTAGTGCATTGTGTGATATGATCTGAACTATTTCTCTGTGTTTTCATCACATGAGAATCTGTTCATTAACCAGCACACATCGAAGTGGCCGTGTGGACGACTGCTGGTTACCTTCGATACGCATAGCGCTGGGCGATACTTTGTTTATACAAATATTTCGGGAACAATATGATTGGACTGATAAAACACTTGTAGGATTTTGCAATGCTTGATGTAGGTTCTATGAGAGCTTACAGCTGTAATAATGAGCGCAAACTTGTTTTGTTCTCTGCGTAATTCACCGCCCCATTAAAAGTGCCTAAAGTGTTTTCCAAGATTTACGATTTAGATTAAAATTACATTGCCAGATTGTATAAAAAATGAGGCTTGCTCAAGTAATTAGTGCAAATGGTTGTGCAAATATTATAAAATTGCATTTGCATAAAGGAAAATTTCATTTTCGGTTAGCTCTAATTTATAAAAGATGGTGTCATATTTGCTATCTGAGTTAGTTACCTCACAATAATATTTCATTTTAAAAGAATCCTAAGGAAGGCTTAAAACGAAATAAATACTGATTAAAAATACTAGTCTAATCTTGATAAGGTTTAAAATATTAAACTGGGACGTGTATGGGAGAATTTGCGCCATGGAGTATTAACACTTTTGTTGAATTATTTCTATTTGCGTTGTGACATACTTATAAAAAATCAGGCATAATAAAACCTTGATAATCTCCCAGATCTGTGTAAATTAACACGGTCATTTTAAAATTTCAAGAAAAATCGATATCTTGCTCAAGCCGTTCTGATGTGTAAACAATTGAATGATCTAAAATCATGCATGTGCCACGCATGATGACATCTTTATAGAGCATTTGCTTTCTTTAGTTTACTGTTCTATTTTTCATATTGTCAGGGCCTATCAAGTTGGGATCTTGCAGCTTTTTTTCCTAAGCACAATACTTTCATGGAAAATAAATATTAATATATCATTAGTCTCGAATCTCTTAGGTAGTTGTTGGTAAATTTTTCATTGCTATTTAGTGTCTCTTTGTGCATAAAAATATACTAAACTTTTGAAAACGAACATAGTATTGCTCAAGTTTTCACACAAGTAATATGGTGTTGTAGCGTCAGCTCGAATATTACATACGTCATACTTATAGAAGGCAGGAAGCCTGAAGGTCGAGAGTGCTGCTGTGTCTTCACCACTGATAAGCCCTCTATGCACCAAGAAAATACTCCAGTTTATCTATTATTAGAGCTGCTATCCTGAGGCCGCAGTGCAGCAGGCCGCCAAGTCCTTCTCGATGAGAATCGGGAGGAATCAATGTGCTCAGCGAACGAGCCGGGCGCTGATTCCGCGCCAACTCGTTTGTTAACGAAGCCGTTTCTGATCTCCGCGTCTGCGGAAAGCGCATTGCAGTGTTGAGGATCTCGAACCAGGAAATTGGCAGATCATGACAGTGTGATTGTTGCCCCTGTATAGAGAATGCCATCGATGCAGGAAGAAGCGCCGAGCGGGACGTGGCCGACGCACAGGCTAGCGCAGGTTCCTGCTTGGGGTCCTATAAACTCGAATTGTCGGAAAAACCCCACACGCAGCTCACCAGACAGTTCTGCTAGTTTAGTTTTTCAGTTTAGAATTTTCTTTGCATTCCCAAATATCCTTTGATTCACATGAATATCTAGGAATCCCTATTTCACTCCTCTTCCGCCTTTTCCCAGAGTGTTCTTATCTACAAGCTCTAAACTGCCTGTTGCTACGTTTCTGCATTACAGATTACCTCTACTAACGCCATTCGGGACTTTTCCTGTAGCATTGGTGCACACTCAACAAAACTTCCGCTAGATGCATCGGTTTGCGTTTACACACCTTGTCTTTTCTGAACGATTCTCCTTTGTATTCGATATTCCACTTCAGATGTTCCTCGAGGATCGTTAGAGTTTCCTACTGATATATCTAGTCTGCTTGAACTTTTACGAGATTCAATTTCAATGTTTCACTCTCTGCACAAGAAAGTCTTCGGGGAGTAATGCGCGTCCTTATACATAACCGAACATTGCAGCCCATGAGTCCTTTTCAACTTGTTATCATTATTTGAATTTCTTGTATATTTGCTGATGTATATTTTTTGCTACATTCTTTTTTATCGTCTTCATCTGACAGACAAAGGTTTTCTTCAATTTTCCTACATTGTCTGTCCACTCAGAAAACAAAAGATTCCACTTCTTGTTTTCCTTGAATATTGCCATTATAAGACGGGCCAGGATTTATCCGTTTTCCATTAGTTTTATGACTTCGTTTCTAACTCTGCACCGCCAGCATCTTCTGAAATTTCTTTGTCTTCGGGTATTTTCCCATGGACTTTCCATCCTGTTGATATGCTGATCTACAGAGGCTGATTTTCTGGCTACAGTATGGATGGTAGATAAAACGCCAAGTCTCGAAGGTTTTATTATAAACTACTGTCCAGGTAACACTTTGCCTCTGCGCAAGTCAAATTTCCACATGGATTGACAGGAGACTGCTAGGACTTACATCATGCGGCACACACAAACCATCTTCTGAGCCCCATTGCCAATTTCGAGTTTTTCAGGGTTGCATTAACAAGAGTGCCCATGCTTCCATATCATAATCAATGGTCATCATTCTCCGGACTCCCATTTACCCGCGGCATTTCTTCTGAGATCATCTCCAGGAGAGTGTCCAGTTCCACCGCAGAGGTTCCTCTGGACTTCCTCGTTTCCAAGGGTAGGTTCTGATGATCTTTGCCTATGCACAGGAACACTGGTTGACAGATGCTTGAAGTTTTCAAGTCCAAACTTTTTCGAAAGACAGGATGTCGAAGACACACTTTCCAGCTCAAGCAGTGACGGCCAGCACCGAAACTGCATGGCTCGGAGAATTAATGTGCTGTTTAAAGGTGCTAATGTTGAATCAGTAGGCCGTGCTCGAGGATCAAGGAGTGGAGGCGAGGGAGGAGAGTAAGGAGGGGGCGCCATTTGGTAGAAGGTGGATGGAAAGGGCGGAGAAGTGCTTAATGTAGAGAACATGCCTACTGCGCAGTACTGATGAATGCAAGAATGGTTATTCTCCTTTTAGAATAAGGCTATTGGTTTCCTGGCAGTGGTGAACGGTGGCCCTGGTGGATTGCATCTGCCTCATCTTCTTCCACTTTTTTTTACAACCCTTTTCATGCATCTTTCATGTGCATAAATGCATTGAGCAGGTTTTTTTTCTGCGATTTTCATCTCATTTCTTTTAGTTTTTCAGAATCATGGTAACATGGAATGATTGTACTGAAGTATTTATATACTTCTTCACAAGGCATGGAATGAACACAAACATACTTGTTATTTACACTGATTTATATAGCATAAATGTATTTATATTTAATAATTTATAATAAGCAAGACAGAAAAACAAAACTAGCCATTAACTTGTATTTTGCAGAAATACGAAAAGTGCAGATCAAAATAACAATTTGCAATATTATCAAAAATGAATCGTCAAGTTTTAAAAAAATATGGCAGGTCTTCCTGAAAGACTAGCGCAGGTCTTTCAGGTCACCGCTGCTTAATAATTGGAGCACCTTGCATCCTGCAAAGTGACCAGAGAAGAAAAAAATCTGATCTTGCATTTTTAAAATTGAGTTCCAAAAGTGTTTCTGCAATTTGAAAATTTTTTCACACAATGTTTTGCCACATTTTCGAAAGTGCAGTGGTTTTTCTAAATTTTTGCTAGTCTAATAGGCCTTGGCACCTAACAAGGAATTGTTACTCCAAGAATATATGAAATGCAACCTGAGGCCTATTTGAAGATAGTTTTTATAATTGCTAATAGCAATCCTCACGTGTAGTTTAGTTTTCAAAAAGGTAGTTGCTAGCAAGACAATTAAACACATATACTAAATTTAGCAATTTCACTATGGGCACATCCTTATTTTACTATTTGTATTCATCTGTTTTGTAAGGCAATTTTAAACTTTGCATTCTTAGTTGAAGAAATGGCAAATATATGTTAGATACTTACGTTAATATCTTCCCACTGCATACAAGTTTAAGCACCAGTCAATTCAGATGTCAAATAACTGTATCTAGTGAGTTGACGTACTGCGCCCAGCGTAACAGAGCGGAAAAAAAGGCCGAGACCACCCCGCCTCAGCCGGAGATCTGCACCTTGGCTAAACTCTACGCATCGGTCTGGTTCTTTGATCTTGTGTAGCCTGGTGCGTATATCGTCGAAATTTGAATGGATCATGGACAGTGTGATGTTCCCCAGGGAGAGAAACGGGCCGCGGATGAGGAAGGCATTGTCGCGGCGCCCCTGATGGGACGGACACTCAGCAGGTTAGTAGGCTCCTTGTTTGGGTCTTGCATCTAATGTTCTCAAACTACTATTTTGATCGGTCTCACATCAACAAATTATTCTGCTATTTCAAGCATTTACAATGGCTAAAACTGTTGTTTTGGGTAAGCTGAGTAATACGATTCCCTGACCGTTTCTTGATGCCGACTCATCTGCCAAGACAACGCTGTCATTGTCACTTTCCTAAGCATCATGCGGTTTTGATCAAAAGGCAGGAAGGCAACATTTTAACGATGAATACTAAAAGGTATCGTTCATTGGGAACTGTCTAAATTGGGTTAGCCTTATTGTCATTCCCTTTTAACGCCTGCCAAGAATCTTCAAACATAGTGAAGAAGTCATCCACGTCCCTTTTAAAATTGTAAAACGCCCTTATATTATTATCCCAGTTTTAATAATTTACAAGTTCTCTACTGTATTCCAAGAATAATATTTGCACATGATAAATGAACATCACAGATAAAGGAAAATGAAATGCTCTGAACGTATTGTTAAGTATCTGCACGTGCAGAAGACTTATCTGTTGTGACTATATATTATACAAGTACTCACACTTCTATCGAGAGTAAACTATCATCGGCTCCGTCTTACCATCTGCATGGTGTGCATCGAGGTCGACATCGCACAGCTCGATGCGCCTGAGTCAAGGGAAGCCGCTGGCCGGCCGCGCTGAAAGAGGCTGGTATTTCCAGTATTTGCATATGCTGTTTGATTCGTCATTGCCATGATGTTTCCGCTGCCGACGTGCCGCGAGGCCAAGAACTGAGCATTGTGCTTGCTTGATGTAATTTAGCTATTTTCCGTTGGAAGCATGCTTATTTATGTTGGAGTACAAATTCGGATAGCATTCAGTCCTTGCGACAGCGCGACCTGCCCAGGTAGTTGGTGAGGACGTCGGTGGCCTTGACTTACTGTTATTCCAGTTTGCACGATTTTAGCGCTTTTTTCCGCACCAGTATTTTTTCCAGTTTTGATCTTTGTCCGCTACCCAGCAGATAAGGTAGTCTCGAGGTATTGCCCCAAGTTGGTGGCGGCAGTCACCAGCGAGATGTTTGCCCATGAACGCACATATTGAACTTGAGACAGGCCGGGCGATATAGCACTGTCCATTTTAATATTGATTAGTAATGGTAGATGAAAATGAAAATTATTTCCGCAGAGAATTTCAGACCTGTCGAGGCGTACTGACATATTGAACGCGATGTGATAAACAAGTCGTCCCACGATTTTGCTGCCATTTCACTCGCACTCTGGTACAGCGCAATATCAGCAGTTTAAGTGATTTGACTCCGTGCTCATAGCTTTCATTATGTTGCAAGCGGCACGGCACTTCCAAGTGCACGTGACGATCGATTAGGACATTTTCAATATTCACGTGCCGATTCTTAGAAGCTCCGAATTCCACTGGAGCAGTGGTGGAATAAATTCAACATCGTTGGATGCATATGCGTATGATGAAATACGCGTATTGCCTTAATCATCAGGATCCAGCATGAGCAAAATTTGTCTGTTATATGCGATATTTCTATAAAAGTATTATCTAAATATTGATGCGAATGTTGGGTGTCAATATGCTGTGTAATGTTGCAAGAACGTACACAGCAGTAAGATTTAAAGCGTCTTGGACCACGACTGGCGTTTTTCATTTAGTTCTATGTTTGGCTGGCTGGTGCCTCTTCACCTAGGCCCTATGTTGCGCTTTTGGACTCCCATGGCGACTAGGGAGAGGAAGTGACGTCAACAACGCAGCAAATGCAGAAGTGAGCTTCGTTTTCTTTTGCGGAAATTCGTCATCAGCGACTCTCACCAGTCAACATCCAATCTGTGTTTGCTGCGTTGTTGACGTCACCTCCCTCTCCCTAGTCGCCGTGGGAGTCCACAAAGCGCAACATAGGGGCCTAGGTGAAGAGGCACCAGCCCATACACCAGCCCAGACATAGGGGCCTAGGTGAAGAGGCACCAGTCGTGGTCCAAGACAGCGCATTTTTAAATCTTACTGCTGTGTACGTTCTTGCAACGTACACAGCATATTGACGCAACATTCGCATCAATATTTGGGTGTACTTTTATAAGAAATATCGCATATAACGAACAAATTTTTGCTCATGCTAGTTCGTGATAACGAGGTTAGACGGTACGCGTATTTCATCATACGCATGTAGTACGTCCAACGATGTTGGTTGTTCCACCACTGTACAGTGGGAATTCGGAGCTTCTAAGAATCGGCACGTGAATATTGAAAAGTGTCTAATCGATCGTCACGTGCGCAGAGTGCCAGTCATTTTTTAACTTGCAGCATAATGAAAGCTATGAGCGCGAGGTCAAATCCTTAGAAGCTACTGATATTGCGCTGTACCAGGTGCAGTGAGAATGGCAGCAAAAATCGTGGAATATCTTTGGACTTGTTTATCATAAAGCCACATCACGTTCAACATGTCAGTACGCCTCGACAGGTGCAATTTTCCTTCTCTGCGAGCCTCGTTACTCATTTTCGTCTACCGTACTAATCAATATTAAAATGGACGGTGCTAAAGCAGCCAAGCGCCCTCGAATCGCCCGGCCAACAGGACCATGCGTGACTCAAGTTCAATGTGAACTTCTAGTAGCGTTCATGGACGAACATCTCGCTGGTGAACGCCGCCACAAACTTGGGGCCCGGTGAGACCTCGGAGACCCGCAACTGCCTATGGTACTCTCCCGCGGCCTTACTTAACGGAGCAGGCGGTTCACAAAGAGATGTCAAAGGCTGGAAAAAGTACTGGTGCGAGAGAAAAAGCACGCTAAAGATCGTGCAAGAGACGTCGAGCTGGACGCCTAACAGACTGGTGGGGGTCAGAACACCGAGCGTCCTCTCACCAACCTGAAGACGCGGGTCGCGTCACTTCTGGGACTGAATGCTATCCGGGGTAGTGCAGCCCATGCGCTGCCCCTTCCAGACATAAATAAGCATGCTTCCAACTACGAAAGAAAAACTACAGCGTCAAACTAAACAAATTGCTACATCAAGCAAGCACAATGCTTCAGTTCTTAACCTCACGCGAGCGTCGACTGGCCGGGAAACATCATGGAAGCGAAGTGACGGAATCAAACAGCATATGCAAATGCGCAGAAATTACCGAGCCTCTTCCGGCGGCCGGCATGCCGGGCACCCTTGACTCAGGCGCGTCGGAGCTGTCTGATGTCGACCTCCGATCCCCACCACTACACGAATGGTAAGACGGGAATGATGATAGTTTACTCTCGATAAGTGTGGGAAATTACTTGTGGCTATGGCCATATATTGTGTCCACAACAGATAAGTCTTCTGCACGTGCTTATCCGCGTGTGCACAGAGGATACTTAACTAATACGTTCAGGGCATTTCATTTTCCTTTATCTGTGTGTTCATTTATCATGTGCAAGTGGTATTCTTGGAATGCAGTAGGGAACTTGTAAACATTATTAAAACACAAGATAATAATATAAAGGGCGTTTTACACAATTTTAAAAAGGGAAGGTGATAGCTACGTGGATGACTTCTTCACTATGTTTGTAGGTCTTGGCAGGCATTAAAAGGGAATGATTAATAAAGGCTAACCCAATTTAGACAGTTCCCAATAAAACGACTACCTTTGAGATATTCATCGTTAAAATGTTGCCTTCCTGCGCTTGATCAAAACCACGCGCTGAAAGGCGCGTTATGATGCGTAGGAGAGTGACGTACCTCATCACTATCTTGACAGCGTGTCTTTGGTGGATGAGTCGGCATCAGAACGTCGGAACGTCGTGAACAACCAGCTTACCCAAAACAGCAGTTTTAGCCGTGTTAATTGTGCTTAAACTGGCAGAACTGTTTGTTTAGGTGTGGGGACCCGTCAAAGTAATTCCAGTTTGGGGAACATTAGGTTCCTAGGACCCAAGCTTGGGAGCCTACACCCTAGCCTGCTGAGTCTGTCCGTCCCGTCGGGGCGCTCTGTCGCGACGAGCTTCTGCCTTCCTCATCCGCGGCCGTTTCTCTACAAGACTCCCTGGGGGCAACAGTCACACTGTCATGATCCGCGAATTCCAGAATTTCGACGAGATCCTCAACACTGCGATATGCGCACCAGGCACACAAGATCAAGAACCAGACCGTTGTAAACTGGGACCCCAACCAGGTGCAGGTCCTCCGGCTGAGGCAGCAGGTGAGTGCCGACCTTTTTTTCAGCTCTGTTTACGCTGAGCACATTGATTCCTCCTTTCCCGATCAATGCAAACCTACAGTTGTTTGACATCTTCTGAATTGACTGATTCTGTGTGCTTCAAGCTTAAACTTGTATGCAGTGGGAGATGTTAACATTGAAATTTATCTAACATATATTTGCCATTTCTTCAACCTAAATTGATACAAGGTTTAGAGTACCTTACAAAGCAGATGAATAAGAATGGTAAAATCAGGGATGTTAACATAGTGGAAAAATTGCTAAATTTAGTATGTGTTTAGTTGTCTTGCTGGCAACTACCTTTTTGAAGGCTAAGCCACTTTTGGAGGGAATTGTATTGACAGTTATGAAAACTATCTTCAAATGGGCCTTATCAGGTTGCATTTTTCGCTACATTCTTGGGTAACAATTCCTTGTTGGGTGCCAGACTGGAAAACTGAACTAGCAAGGTTTAGAAAAACCACTGCACTTTCGAAAATTGCATGGTGTGAGAACTTTGTGTGAAAGAACATTGTGTGAAAAACCTCAGAAGTTTCCTACCGAAACACTTTTTGAACTCCAATTTTAAAAATGCAAGATCAGAGATTTTTTTTCTTCTCTGGTCCTTTGCAGGATGCAAGGTGCTCCAATTGACCAAGCAGCTCAGTGACCTGAAGACCTGCACTAGTCTTCAGGAAGACCTGCCATATTTTTTTTAAACTTGACGATTCATTTTTTGATAATATTTTAAATTGAACATTTTGATCTGCACGCACACAAACACCCTTGTTTCTGCAAAGGGTCTAGATTAATAATACGGATGACATGGCTAGTTTTGTTTTCTGTCTTGCTGTGTCGTGTGGTATGTAAATACATTTATGCTATATAAATCAGTGTAATAATTAGTATGTTTGTGTTCATTTCCGTACCTTGTGGTATGTAAATACTTCAGTACAATCATTTCTATGTTACCATGTTCACGAAAAACTAAAAGAAATGAATGAAAATCACGGGAAAAAAACCTGCTTCCGTGCATTTATGCATGAAAAGAAGATACATGAAAAGGGTTGTAAGAAAAAAGTGGAGAAAGGAAGCGGACGGGTGCAATCCACCAGGGCCGCCCGTTCGCCGCAGAATACTGGCCAGGAGGCACAAGCCAACGCCCGATTCAAAGGAGCCAGCCGTATTAATCTATCCACCCATTCTTTGCATTCATCCGACTACTTGCGCCCCTAGGGGCAGGCGTGGTACATACATTAAGCACCTTCTCGAAAACCCTTTCCATCCACCTTCTACCGTGGCGCCCCCTCTATTTACTCTCCTCCCTTCCTCCTCCACTCTCCTTGATCCTCGAGCACATTTTTTTTACGGTTCAACATTCGCACCTTCGCTTAACACATTAATTCTCCGAGCCATTACGGTTTCGGACAAGCTTGGCCGTCACTTGGCCGAGCTGGAAGCGGATGTGGCTTTCTTCGGCATCTGTCTTCGGAAAAAGTTTGTGGACCCGGAAAACTTCAAGCATCTGTCGTCAACCAGTGTTCCTTGGTACGCCAAGAAAAAGATCATCAAGACCTACCGGAACGGAGCAAGCAAAAGGATCCAGGACATCAGAGGAGCCTGCGACAGACTTTGGACACTTCTCCTGGGAGATGATCTCAAGTACCGCCGGGAGTGCCGTCAATGGAGCAGATCCAAGAGAACATTGTTCGACCGGTTATGGTATGTGAAGCGTAGACATGTATTGTACAGCCTGAAAAACTCGAAAATTGTTAATAATGGGGCTCAGAAGACATGGTTTGTGGTTGATGCATGGTGTAAGTCCCAACAGTCTCCTGTCAATCCATGTGGGGAAGCATTGACACGCAAGGCGGAGGAAGTGTTACCTAAGGGACCGAGTGTTGTTTAGATGTAAAACCTTCGAGACTTGACGTTTTGTCTACCATCCATACTGCAGCCAGAAAGGTCAGCCTGGAAGAAAAGGTTGCTTTTGTAGATCACGCTATCAGTAGGATGGAGAAAGTCATGGGGGAGGCGTACCCGAAGGACTAAAGAAATTTCAGAGAAGTTAACGCGGTTAAGAAGGAGTTAGAAACGAAGTCCTTAAAACTAATGGAAACGGATAAGTCCGGAAAGTTTGCCGTCTTGCCAATGGCAGTATTCAAGGAAAAAACAGAAGTTGCAATGGAATCTTTGTTTTCTGAGTGGACAGGCAATGTAGGAAAATTGAGAAGAAACATTTGTGCAGTCCTGAATGAAGACGACTTAAAGAATGTAGCAAAAAGTATCACGAGTGCTACAAATTCGACATTAAGTATCAAGTTCTTTCTCAAGAGCCATAAACCTGAAATGCCTCTTCGATGCGGTCATTAATGAGAATGAAACTTGGCAGAAAGTAGTTTTAAAGTTTCTCCAGCGAGGGTTGATCTATGCATGCTTGGAGAAATCATTGTCTCTAAGAAATTCAAATGAACTGATCGACAAGTTGGAAAAGTTTCATGGGCTGCAATGTTCGGTTTTGTCCATGGATATTAAGGACCTTTATTACTCTCCCAGAAAAGACTCTTGATGCAGAGAGTGAGAGAGCATTGAAATTGAATCTCGTAAAGTTCCAAGCAGGTTTAGGTATATCGGTAGAGAGTTTCCTAACGATCCTCGAGGTTTATCTGAAGTCGACGGTAATCGAATACAAAGGAAGGAAGTACGTTCAGAAAGACTGGGTGTGTATAGGTTTGTCGGTCGCACCGATTTTAGCGGAAGTTTACTTAAACTCCTTGGATTGAGTAGTGCACAATAAACTACAGGAAAAGTCCCCGGGTATGGCGTTAGTAAGAAGGTATGTGGACGACATCATAGTATGCACGGTAACGGATGATCTAACAGGCAGTTTGGAACGCGAGATAAGAGCAGCGGCTCCGGAATTGAAGTTTACTACGGAAAAACCGGAAAGAGGGGTAGTAGAGTTCCTAGACTTACATATTCATGTGAATCAAGGGATATGTTGGGAATACAGAAAAGAAAATTCTAAACCGGAAAAACTAAACTAGCAGAACTGTCTGTTTAGGTGTGGGGACCCGTCAAAGTAATTCCAGTTTGGGGAACATTAGGTTCCTAGGACCCTAGCTTGGGAACCTACGCCCCAGCCTGTTGCGTCGGCCCGTCCCGTCGGGCGCTCCGTCGCGACAAGCTTCTGCCTTCCTCATCCGTGGCCGTTTCTCTACACAGACTCCCTGGGGAGCAACAGTCACACTGTCATGATCTGCCAATTTCACAATTTCGACGAGGTCCTCAACACTGCAATATGCGCACCAGGCACGGAGGGATCAAGAACCAGCTCGTTGTAAACCGGGACCCGAACAAGGCGCAGGTCCTCCGGCTGAGGCAGCAGGTGAGCGCCGACCTTTTTTTCAGCTCTGTTTACGCTGAGCACATTGATTCCTCCTTTCCCGATTCTCATCCGGAAGGACTTGGCGACCTGCTGCACTGCCGACTCGGGTGCGCGCCAATATGTAGATAAACTGAATAATTTTCTTGGTGCACCATAGAGGGAACCCATCAGTGGTGAAGACTGGCACCAACACCTCTCGACCTTCAGGGCTCCTGCCTTCTGTAAGTGCCACTGCTCTGGCGACAGGCAAGTGCTCCTAATGTAGTATTCGAGCTGATAGCTACAACACCATATTACTTGTGTGAGAGCGGTTGTGCTAATGTTTCGTTTCAGAAAAGTTTGAATAATATTTTTATGCACAAAAAGGACACTAAATAGCAATGAAGGAGGCTACCAGCAATGCATCTGGACCTTCAGGGCTCTTGCCCTCTGGAAGTTCCATTCCTCTGCAGACAGGCAATTGCTCCTAATGATAATATTAATGTTTATTTCCATGAAATGTTGATGGTGGCAGTCAGGAAAAAGAAAAGCTGCAAGATACAGCTTGATGGGCCCCTGACCACTTACAGCAGTATCAACAGTGCGAGGAAATAGAACAGTAAACTAAAGAAAAGCAAATGTATAAAGATGATCGTCATCGTGGCATGCAGAGCACGTGTTTTAGATCATTCAATTGTTTACACATCAAGGCACGACGGACGACAAATGTAAGGTATCTCGATTTTGCGAATTCACCTTATGTTTTTCGTGTTAATTTTACACAGATCTGGAGTTATCCAAGGTTTTATTATGCCTTTGTTTTTATAAGTATGAAAGGGAAGTATGTCCTGTACAAGTTAAGAAATAATTCAACAAAAGTGTTGTATGCTCCATCGGCACCAAGTTCTCCCATACACCGTCCCAGTTTGTGTTTAAAACGGCAATTCGTAAAGAGTCAAGTTGGACTAGTTATTTTTTTAATCGGTATTTGTTTCGTTTTGCAAGCCTTCCTTGGGATACTTTTAAGGTAAATAAATATTGTGAGGTGGTAACTCAGATAGCAAATATGACACCATCTTTTATAAAATTAGAGCTATTCGAAATGAAATTTTTCAACGACACATGCAGGTCTATTTATAATATTTGCACAACCATTTGCACTAATTAGCGAGCAGAGCCTCATTTTTTATACAATCTGTGGTAATGTAATTTTAATCTAAAGTAATATCGTAAATCTTTGGAAAACCACTTGGGGCACTTTGTGGGACGGTTGGTGCACTGGGGAACAAACAAGTTTATGTCATCATTGGCTACCGCTGTGAAACTTCACCATGGAACCTACATCAGAGCATTGCAAGATCTACAGAGTGTTTTATCAGTCCAATCATATTGTTCGAAATATTTGTATAAACTAAAGTAATCGCCAGCGCTGTACGCATCAGGGGTAACCAGCGGATCGTCCACACGAGCCACTTCCGATGTGGTGCTGGTTGTGGACAGATTCTCGCGCCGGGAATTGGAAACACAGAGAATAGTTCGAATCATATCACACAATGCACTACAGAGAAAAAATTAACCTTTGACTACGAGAAATGTTGCTGTTTATCAACTGCTCCAGAAACTAAATATCGAATGCACCTTCCCGAAATTAAATTTAACAGCCACAGATTAGAATTCAAACAGGTATAAAAAATATTAGGCATCATTTTTGATACACACTTATCTTTTATTCCGCATGTAAACTATCTTCGTAATAAAGGACTTAAACCCACATTTAATTTACCTCAATTCTCCTCCGTGCAATGGGAACTGAGTGGGGCACAACTTAGGAAAATCTACCTACAATCCATTGAATTTGAACATTACATAATATATTGGGCAACTAAACGATATAAAAAATAAAATAGCCATTTAAAAAGGGAAATATTCTCTGCTCAAAGACTTCCATTATTAAAAATCTGTCATGCACATCAAACTACCTCAAATATTAATTTACCAGTTTTATGTAATATTTCCCCAATAAAGCTAGCTTTAGATTTAGCAATTTTTATGCTTAATATCTTTCAAGAGAGGAAAGCCAGTAAATTTGAAGACTTGTTCTTGCATCCTCAAAATAGTCAATAATCCATGAACTTATGGGCCGCACACCTTAGCAGTAGATTTTCCCAGCTGGAAGGTTTTGTGCAGTTAAAAAGCCCATGAACCAAGGCAGGCAAAGCGGGAAGATTTTGAGTCATCCAAATCAGCGAGGCACGGACGAAAATACGAACAGTGCTTGAGCACGGTTTAAGGTTCCGTACAACACTGAAGATCTTGACAGCTTTCTTCTAATCGAAGAACCCACTTGAGCTCGTTTTTTCTTCAAATACGCTTCGCGCCTCTTTTTCTTCTTGTTTTTCTAGATGGGTTCTAGCCAGGTTGAAGGTCGTCAGTCAAAGTGCCTGGTATTTGCAAAGCACACCTGTGCTCGACTGTCCGCTCGAAGGATTTTGGGCTGCACAATTGGAAGGCTACAACAACTGGCCCAAGTAGCAACCCACTGCTATTTTGATCCTTTGCTGAGAGCCAACCTCATGCCAATTGAGGCCTCTTGTTTGCGATTCAGATTCTTAACGTCTCCAAACGATATTGAAACCAAGGTATCATCCGGTACACAGATGATACCTCTCGTAATGCACTTGTTTCACCCTCCGTCTGCCGCCACATACAGGTTGACCTTGCACAGATCGAGTACTGTGTGTCTATGCTGGGGAGCAAACTCAATCATGAAGATAACTCAATCGGGCGCTGATTGGCCGCCCGCTTAGTCACGTCAGGTGACGTCGCAATGCACTTTTTCCCTATGAAGTTGGAGCTATGCTCCCGAAATGATGCAGTTGGCGGCGACGTCAAAATGTCGTCACGATTCAGTTTGGCGGTGGAGATAACTTTGTAGTCGAGGTGGCAGTCGAAGTCAAACTCCATCGGAAAGATGGCGACCCTAACGTTTGGGTCGTTGCTTTTAACAGCACAGGCCGAGCGAGTTTTTCGCGAGCATCGCGACGCTTTTGATATGTCAGAGGTAAGGTTTGTAAGAGAGTATCGTCTTACCAAAGGGGCAGCTCTTTGGCTCTGCGACAAACTTCGCAACAAGCTTCAGCGGCGTCATGGTAGGCCTCACGACATCACGGTGGAGCAGCAGGTGCTCGTCGCTCTCAGATTCTACGCCGCTGGCGGGTTTCAAGGCACAGTTGCAAGCGACGAGCATATCGCTGTTCACCAGTGCACGGTGAGCCGTGTCTTAGTGGACGTGACAGAAGCCATCATCGACTGCCTCGGCTCAAGCTGGCTGCGGTTTCCGCACACGCGCGAGGAGAAAGTCGAAGCGAAAAAGAAGTTCTTCCGGCGCTGCAAATTCAGCGGTGTGATTGGTAAATACCTTTCTACTTATCAGAACGGTAGCGTGCTTACGTAGCGAAGGCCTGTTCACTCAGTATGGTCAACGCCTTGTATGGTTTAACTACGTATGGCCGTGAGTCCCCGGGATGTGAGATCTTTGCCCGGGGCACGAATGTCCCCTTCGGAATGTAGTCGATCGTGGTTCAACTAGGGTACCTTTATGTCCGCTTTGCTCATATGAAGGCACCCTAGGTCCAACGGAAATGTGTGGACGTGCCTTAAGAATGGGGCATCTTTTTCAATGTGTTTGCTCAAGAGCTCAACCTTGAGCTGAAAGTATATAAGTGGCCGCCTTCAGCGCGAGCTCGTCGTATTTTGTCGTGGGGATTGGGAAAAAAACTTTTCTGCCCATCCCAATCAACGTCCAACTAGCAACATCATTACCAATGTTTGTACAGAAATTTTTAGCTTCACATGCTACAAGCTGTGTTGCACTAACACATGCGGTTACCATTTGCTCCAAGATATGAAGACTTACTGATATGATTGCACATGCTTCCTCTGAGAAAGGCTATTCCAACTAAAAATTAGGAAACCATTAATTTAAAGCCAACTGCAACGCATTTGCCTATTTTCACGTTTGTGCTTGCTATAGAATGGTACCAGCAGTGTTACCTGAACTTGTGCATTTATAAACTGAATCCTTATGACATCATTAATGACGGTGTCAAAACAATTTGTGTTGCAGGGTGCATCGATGGCACGCAGATCGCAATTCGGGCTCCCTCAGAAGGCGATCCAAGGTTCTCGAAGGCTGCGTACTGGTGCCGGAAGAATTATTATGCACTGAATGCTATGGTGGTAAGTACATGAGTTTCATTTCAAGGTGTGCACTGAACTTAAACATAGTTCGCGTGCAGGCATGACAGTCTGAGCGGAGAGCTCTTGCGGTGCTTGTCTAATCCATGAAATGCATTAGAATATTGTAACCACGGTATTATTGATCCTTGTGGCTACATTAACACCGTGGTCTTCAGAACTATGTCAGCAAGCCAAATACCGTGGAAGCCAATACTGGCAACTCCCGCGGAAAGCGGGCGAAAAGTGATTGCAGCGCCCCTGGCGAGCTCGGAGTCTCCGCTAGCAGACGAATTCTCCAAAATGCATTGGTTTTGCCTACCTCCGTGCGAGGTGACCAACGAAAAAAAATTGTCACGGACATTCGCTGCTTTGAAAGTTAAAAAATGGGTGCCAGCTCATGAGTAAAGGACATTTTCTTCGCGTGGGAAGGATGTTACAGCTTGTAGGGTACAATTTTGGAGTTCTCCCGAAGAAAACATTCTGTCACAACTTATGTAAGCCAGGCAAAACACGAATATATGCCTTCGCGCTGTTTCGTGAAAAAGGGCAATGTACAAACATTTCAGAACATAGCTTCGTTTCAACTTTATTGTTATTTTCAGTCAATTCGTTTTGTTGTTGCAATTCCCATTTATCATGAATGTCTTGCTTATAACCGTTTCGTCGAATAGGCGAGCTGGCTAATCCCGTTAAGATCGTCTCCGGATGAAAAAGCAAAAGTCAATTTCGAACCACGTACATAGATAAGGTAGACTTCTCGCGCTTGCAAATCAAGAAGGGGAGAGCGCCGTAGCCCTGCAAAAATAGCTGATTTCAATCACGTTATTTACAGTGCACAAATTCCGATTATTAGTGCGGTGACGACTAGCATCTTCTGCTTCGCTGCTTCTTTGGCTTCTTTACTTCTGGGATAAAGGCCAACACCCGTTGAACCGTCTCCACACTTTCCATTTTTGAGTCCTCTTTCATTTATATTTTTGAGGCGACGCCACTCTGCCGCGTCTTTCTTCCTCCTGCTTTTGTGTTGCTGTGTTTTCTTTTTTGCTCTTTTTTGTTTTTGTTGTTTACTTGACGCGTACGCCATCGCGTATCCTTGTTTTGTTTGCTCTCTTTCCTTTGCTTCGACCCCCGGTTCGTCTGTTGGTCTGCTACGCTAGGCTCGGACATTTTCAGGACCGTCTGCAACTGTTGTTGTTTTCTTCCACTGTCGTCTGCGATGACCTCCTATTTTCGCCTTCGATTGAGTTTCTGATCAGAAATCGTCATACGTGCTTTTTGATATTTATTAATATATTAAGAAGTGTAAGCTCGTTATGCAATTTTATTCGAATTTCATTTGTGTACGCCGGCCGGCATGTCTCCTACGGGTCATCGTTTGTTGATCAACCGGCCGCATTCCAGCATACACCAGCGCATACTTAGAAATGGCAGGCATGCCGTGTGCTGCCTACTAATGCAAAAACAAGTTTTTGCGATGTGGTGTAAAACCATTCTGCCGCTTCCCGAACAAACGTGAGTAACTAAGTTACGCAGCATTCAAATTAAACTGTTAAAATTGTAAATAAACAAATGCACAACAAGCAGCTGAAAAAAAAAGGTACGCTTTCTTCTTTTTTCATTAGTTTCGTCTGTTGCTTCCGCTTTGTTTATTGTGAACTCAACACCGCCGGCGATTACCAGCTATTCATTTGCTGCTTTCCATTTTTCTTTCTTTTTTCTATAAGCGCCGCAACGATCGTGTTAGTTGAATCAGTTTTTTGCTGAGTATCTTTGTATTGTCGGCTAACTTGTTTGTTTTATTCGACGTTGTTCGCTTCTCTTCCCCGTTTCTTTTTATTTTTGTCGGGAATGGCGACACCATCTTTTCTGCAAAATTCGGTAAGTGTTTGCACGGTCATTTTTATCCTTACTTTTGTTTGTTTTATGCTCCAGCAGTCGTTAACGCTTACCTGGTAATATTAACATGTCGTTTGTGCATGTTTTAATGATTACGACGTAGTTCGAGTAGCTAAACGCCTTTTTCGGCTTCCCAGACGCGCTTCAAACGCGTGTGATCCCCTGAGAGGCGTTTGAGACCGCTAAATAAACTGCTCTGTTTTTGTTTATGCGCGCGTTGTTTTTTGATTGTCGTTGGAGTTTCGATCAGTGGATTCCGCTTTGCAAGTGGACTGACCGTAATGAATTGTTTCGGTAGTTGGGGTGAAGAAACGGGGCTCGCAAAGCTCGAGGACGTCGCCGAGCCTATACTTTTCCATTGCGTCACCTGCTTCCGTAGACTCCGAGTCCGCTAGAGGCGCCACTGTCACGTTCGCCGCTGCTCCCAGAGGTTTTCGGAGGAGTTTCCAGTATTGGCGAAGCTATATCGTATTTGAGCAAGCTTTACAAAAAGATAGACTGAAAAAATTAGTCCGCTTCTGTCTTCGAAATTACATTGTAGCAAAGCTTCTGGCTCAATGCAAAGTGCAAATAGTCTGCTTCTTGCATAGGAGTTGCAGGGATGTCAGAATGACGCCGAGCTCCGATTGGCTTTGATTGAAATGGGTAGACCTCAATGCTAGATGCCTGGAGGTCTATCTACTATTTCTTTTCTTTTATCAGGCAGTAAGAGCTTGGCGTTCTGACAACATCGAAGCCCCTGTGCAACAAGCAGACGACCTTGTGCTCCGCATAGCTTTGTGTGCAAGTATAACGGGGGATCGGTGGCCGAGTGGGCTGGTGTGCACTAGCCCACTCCGCTCAACTCAAAAACAAAAGCGGAGTGGGCTAGTGTGCACTAGCCCACTCCGCTCCGCTCAAAAACACCGCTCAACACGCTCCACTGTGGAGCGTTGCATAGGCATGCTGAAGAACAGGTTCAGGTGTTTGCAGAGGTACCGGGCTCTGCATTATGATCCGGACAGGGCATGCAACATTGCTACTGCATGCGCCATTTTGCATAATGTGTGCTTGTTTTGCACAATCCCGGAACCTGCACCCGAGCCCTATGTGTCCTCAGAGTCCGAGTCCGATGAGGGTGTGGAGTCCGACGACAGCGGTACACAGATCAGGACCGTGAGAGACCGAGGGCAAGCGATGCGGCGGCGAAAAGTTAGAGAGGTGGCTGCTTCTACTCGCCAACCACGTCCCACCGGTCGTCCCGCTCACCGAGGTCGTCCCGCTCACCGAGGTCGCCCCGCTCACCGAGGTCGTTTTTTGCACGCGGTGTAAATCGACACTCTTGCCTTCGAGAAAGTCATACTTCGTTGAAACAAGCCTCCCGGCCACCTTTCAAATTATTCTTTTCCGTTTCCTGCATGTCAAGTTTTTCCGCTCCTGAACTGCAATCGTGTCTATAGAAACTCAAAAATGGAAGCCACATGATTTTTTTTTTTTTGTTGCGTGCCAGATGCGTTTAAATTTTTTAATGCTTTTAGTAACTAAGCGATACCGGAATTCTACTAGAATAGATTTCTGGGTGTGGCGGTGGCCGAGTGGGCACTGCAGGGGTCCCGGTTTACAATCCTGGAACCAGATGCATTTTA
Source organism: Ixodes ricinus (assembly GCA_037355805.1). NCBI lineage: Eukaryota > Metazoa > Arthropoda > Arachnida > Ixodida > Ixodidae > Ixodes > Ixodes ricinus. The sequence continues at coordinate 18,344 of JAZHYW010060503.1, read as the reverse complement.
TTAACCTGTAACATCCCTCGTTCTAGGGAATCATTGAAGAATGTTGTTACGTATTAATTCCAGAACAGAATGTTCTAGTCTGGATTTTCCGGAAAAGCAAGGGCCTATAAAAGGGGCTCCTTGTTGCCGTAAGCGGGCAGTGTATCGCCAGCACTTAAAGGAGCGACGCAACAATATTCAATTGGAATGTTTTTCACCTTACACGAGCTTACTGGCTCTAGTGGGACTCAAGGTTACTCACATGCAACGCCACTGGCCAAGAAACTTCTTTGTTGCGGTGTAATTTCAAGGACAAAAGCGATCATTTTCATTCAATCTCTCCTTTGCAAAATTTGATGACGTAACGTAGGGATCGCAGTATCCTCTAGTGACGATATTTGAATGCGGTTCATAGATTGGACCCGACCATTGCGTGGGCACTCGATTTGGGCTCGTAATAATTCCTAGCTCGAGATAGGGGTGAATGGGGGCGAGAGAGCGACAGGGAGCAGTCCCCTCAACATGAGCTTGCAAGCGAAGCTGATTCACCTCCCGAATCAGTGGATCCAGCTGGTGCATTGCCAGCAGAGACGTTGCCATCCAGATCCGGGCCAAGACCGGAAGCAGCGGAGAGGGCAGCTAAGCCGAAGAAGCGGCAGGCCTTACAGTCGAGCCTCTTGGCACAGCTGCTTGAGGAGCAGCGGGAGCTGCGGTATTCGCACAGAAGTCTCGAAAAAGAGAATCGGATATAAGAGAGCAACAACTGAAGCTCCAAGAGCGTGATGCCGAGAGGAGGACGGCCTTATTGATGTGCTCGCGCAACTTGTAAATAAAGCAAAAGCTTCACAGCTTCACACAATTGTTCGATTTATTTGTTCTGTTGCATAGAAGTGGATGGACTCGGTTGTCAATTGGCCGCCCTACTTGTTCCTGGCATACGTTCAGCTCGATGTACGTTGCTCATGCTTCCAGAAGTAGTCTGCCAGCGCATTTCTGACCTCTTGGCCTCTCCCATTCAACACGTCGGTGTTGTGTGATGGCTGTGCATAGATAGCATCAAGCTCACGAGCTTCGTGCTCCCACTGCTGTTCAACTTTGTCTCTAAACTCCTCACAGATGTTGTGGAGTACCGTATTTACTCGCATACTGAATGCACTTTTTTCTCAAAAAATCGAGGCAAAGGTGGGGGTGCGTTCATTACGCGAGGTAAAAGTTTGGCGTCCGTATTTACTCGCATAATGAAGGGACCTTTTATCCGGCAAAAATCGGCAAAAATCGACGTAACTTCTTATCTCTTTGCGCGCGGCGCGGAGACTCCAAAGCCAAACTGCGATGCGCAAAAAAAAAAAAAAAAAGAATGCCCCTCTCACAATACGATGTTATTTTTCTAAATTTACGCATAAAATGTAATATTTTGCATGCCTACTACTTTACCCATGGTCATTGCTATCATTTCGAAATGCACTCAAGTTTCTCCGTGTAGCACCGATACACTTGTAGTGCGTTTCGACGACCTGAAGTGCACTCGCTTGAAGTGCACTCAACTGGCCCGTCTGACAGGGGTATAACACACTTTTAAAAGACCTTAAACAACTTAAGAAACAGTGCTGACTCGGACCTTAGGTGAACCCACATATCAATGGGCACCAATGTTGGTGTTTCTGTTCACCTATAGTCACAAGTCGCAACAAATATACACCGGTCAGTATCAGCGCACACTAAGTGCACATAGGTTTTGAAGTTATTTTTCTGCAATTTCTATTTTTGCCATGGTGCATGCAAAGCAGGGGCTTCCTCGCTCAATACCATTTTACTATTTCTTCAGCTCTTGGGAAGTGAAATTGTTTGAACTTGTCATTTTGTTTATATGGTTGTTTTCATAGCAGTTGAAGTGTAAATAAATGCTATATCATGGTGTGGTACTATGACTATGACTGCAAAGCGTTTCCTAGAAGTCATTGCTGCTTTTGATGTGGCGAAAAAAGGAAGCACGTTTTTCCAGTTTATGGTCACAGTCAATTTAAGTACAAACATTCAGCAAGTTCTGGACAAACAATGAGCAGCTAAAGAAACCAGGCATAGCTTGAATTTTCGTCTCCAACACACAAGCCAGTCCATCAGAGAATAATGTCTTGACATTCAAATAATCAGGATGGATCAGTAGTTTTTCTTCTCTATCAGAGGCAGACACAAACTGTAAACATCAATGGTGCAGTTTGGAATCTAAAAAAATTAATGACGGAGCGCCAAACGCGCTGTCTCAGTCCGAATATTGTGTGGGCCGTTGGAATTATGTCTGGGATTATTAACGGAGCATAATAATGATTATAAGAGAATAGTGGCAAAAAGAGCCTTGGAGTGGGCCCCATTTCTTCATTGAACTTTTCTAGACATTGTTTATGTCAAAGGTAAATAAATATATCGCTACCCCAGACACATTCCGAAGCACCTGAAACACTGTCGTTCGGTGGCATGACAGCAGAATTGATCAATTGTTGTGCTAACATAAAAATCTTACGGAACAGATCCGCGAATGAATAGCCGACGCTCCGTTTTGCCGGCGCTGCTCCTCGGTGTAACTACGCCAGCGCCATACAGCAGCATCTGCTTCGAGATCCTCGCGGAGAGCGCGCCGCATTCGCCACTACACCCGCTCTAGAACACTGTAGCGCAGCGCTGCTTGTCCAGCGCAGCGTGTGTATGCCGGGGCCTCTGCAGTGCACGCTGCGGCTGCAAAGAAAAGGCAAAGTCATGCAGCACAATGTACAGCTTCGTAAAGACCAAGAAACTCCTCCGCACCTCGGTGTGGTTTCCCAGGATGGACATGTTAGTCGAACAAGCTGTGCAAAACTATTCCATGCCAGGCCTCTACACCCACATCACATCGTGATCCTCTGGAGTCAACGCCTCTCCCTCATGGGCCATGGGAAAACCTGTGTATTGACTTTGCAGGACTGTTTCAGAATGGAAAGTACCTGCTCATTCTTATCGAAGAGTACTTGCGCTTTCCATTGGTGGGACAAGTAGCCTCAACAAACGCGACCTCAGCTCTGCAATTCCTGAGAGGAACATTCGCTGAAATGGGCATCCCTAAACAAGTCAAGAGCGACAATGGGCCACATTTCAACTCAAGCGAGTTCAAGGAGTTTGCAGCCGAACTGGGATTCACACATCACAGGGTGACACCACTCTGGCCTGAAGCCAACGGTGAGGCAGAGCGCTTTGTTCGAACCTTAACTGAGGCTATCAAGGTTCTGCTTGTCCAGGGAAGAGATTGGAAGCAGGGCATGGATGACTTCTCAATGTGCTACAGAGCAACCCCACATGCCACAACTAAGAAATCTCCGTACAAACTTCTCTTTGGCAGACAGATGCAGACAATACTACCACGACCTCCAGACAACTTAGTGAACCAGGACTTCAATGTGCGTCAAGATGATGAAGCCGCAAAAGGAAATCTAAGCAATACACTCACGAGCGACGACACACCCGACAACACTCATTGAAACAAGGGGATACAGTATTGTGCAAACAAAAGAAGCAGCACAAGCTAACGCCATACTTCGACCCAGGCCCCTATAGGGTGACAAAGGTTCAAGGATCGAAGATCATGGCAAGACGTTGAGAAAGAGACATAACTCGGAATGAAAGTTTCTTTAAAAAGATTAACGCTGACCTAAAGTGGCACGAGAAAGACTATGAAGATGACAATCTCCATCCTCCAGCTGAAGAATCCACAAAGCAAGCAGGACAAAACATTGGAACGGCTAGACAAAACGACCGTCAGGACCCAGCCAGTCGATACCCTGCCAGAGCTTCAAGAGGGCTCAAGCCCCCACGCTACCGGAATTGACAGTGAACTGTTGAAAGTGTTTGAACATCATTTGTATTTCATTTTTAACTTTTACTTTTTTTACACCACGCCTAAGTCGTTTGCTTCAGTCATTAAGGTGGGGGGAATGTTGTGTTTCGGTTTCAGTTTCAATATTTTAGCAAGCCGTTCTGTAAGCCAAAGAAAGGCAAGCGAATCCAAGAGTATCCATTTCAGCACCATGAATAAAGACGGTTATCAGTTTACATAACCGGCATCTTCTTTCTGGTTCAAACCACCAGACACAACATGCGCTTCCACTGACTCTGCACCCTGAATGGTAAGGGACCCCCAGTAAAGGCCCGGCCAAATTTAGTATGTGTTTAGTTGTCTTGCTGGCAACCACGCTTTCTGAAGGCTGAGCCACTTTTGGGGGAATTTTATTGACAGTTAAGAAAACTACCTTCAAATGAGCCTTATCAGGTTGCACTTTAAGCCGCTTTGCCAGAAGCCGCTTTGTCAAAAGACAAAGCAGCTTACGTCAGGCTTATGCACCGTGGCAAGTCGGCTAAAGAAGATGAAAAGGTAATTTCAAGGTGACAGACAAAGTTTTTGAACATCGAATTAAAGGCCTACCCGGAAAGCAGCAAGCAGCGGCTCTGCATATGTTCAGAGCAGCGAAACGAAAAGGCCTAAAAGGAATGACACTCAAAAAGTGGATCCTTGAGTGTCTCATTATGCGCATGAAAGGCCCTAAGCTTTACGAGCATATGCGCAGGCAGCAGGTTCTCGTCTTGCCAAGCAAAGTCACTCTACAGAAGTACATCAAGTCGTACAAGACCGGATTTGGGTTCAATGAAAAAGTCTTGAGTGTTCTGAAAGAAAAAAACCTGCACCATTGACGGCGTCAAGAGGCACGGAGGGCTTGTGGTGGACGAAATGAGATTGTCAGAGAATTTATCCGTCTCATCCTCGGGGCACATATAGAAGGTTTTGCTGACATGGGTCAATTTACCCCAGTACTGAAAAGCATCAGGTGGCAGACCATGGTATGGTTATAACGTTTGTGCCATTCAGTGGCAAGTGGACACAGATACTTGCTACTTTTGCTACACACGGCAACATGAAAGGAGGTCTTCTGGCAAAAGTGATGCTAGAGGCAGTGATCTTGACAGAAAATGCCGGCCTCTTCGTAGATTTCATAACATCTGATGGAGCTACCTGAAGTAGAAAAATAAGGGCCTTGATGGGCATTTACGCAACCGCGATAAGCACAAAGTGTAAAGTGCAGCATCCTGTTGACAGCAAGCGCTCGCTTCATTTCGTCTCCAATTTCCCCCATCTCGTGAAATGTGTCAGGAATGGGCTCCTGCAACCGGGCTTCAATACGCCAGCCGGACATGTAAGTGTACACCGTCAAATTTTCATCGCACTAAGCGCATTTGAATTGTAAAAGTAATCAACCCATTGGACCACGATTATATAAAGAAAACGAATGTACAACTGTGCTCAAAATTATCAGTGTGATGTCTAACACAATATTTTTTCCTACTCCCCACAGGTGTCCGTTCATCCAGTGAGAGAGGCTCTGAAAGTTGATGGCTGGAACCTGACTCTTCAGGCTATGCCTGAAGAACGATATGAATGCTGTCTTAGTATGTCAGTCTCTTCTATGTACCATATTTCTGTAAGCGTCCGAGCTGATGGCTGCAACACCATATCACTGGAGTTAACGCAGCTGCTGTCGCATGTATACACAATGCAGGGTTCACACTGCTCTGGCCAAGACTTAGCACTCGATGTTGCTTGCTTCCTTTGTTGGCTTGCCAATAATACTGTTGTGACTTTGATCACAGCATGAATCATGAATATGCTTCTACATAACAAGGCATAAATAAAAAATTTCTTGCAGATGATACAGGTGAGGATGAGCTCTTGATGGATGCCATGCCTACTGCGGGCAACGAAGATGATAGAGTGCTTGGAACTTTGAGAGTGCAGGGGAACAGAGTGAGATTTGTTTTGTCAGAAGTTATAAATCTTTCTGAGATAACTACCTGGGGGAAAAAAGCACGAAGCACTCACGAGTAATAAATATTCAAAAATTTATAGGCCAGACTTGGAAATGAATCTGAAATGTGGTTGCTGAGTGATTTATGAAACCATTGTAAACTTTGGGAAGGGCTCAGGTTGATAGTAATGTCCCCCTAAGAGCCCCCCCCTTTTTTTTTTTATCGCCTGAGTAAGCAAGGTCTTTGTAAAATGTTTGCCGATTTCTGTGGCTTTTACAGATATATCAAATGATGCTTAAAGCTCATCCTATAAAACAAGTGTGTATAAAAATTAATTTTTCAGTGAGAGTGATTGGTTTTAGTGACTTAATGAGCACAAAGCTGTTAAACCTTTTACTCAAAATACAAATTAAAACAAGTTAGGTCTTTTTGCGACTTGTTCTAGGTCTGCCTTGCTGATGACATGGGTTGAAAAAAGTACCCGCAAAAAGGTTCTTGAGCAGAAAGGGGGTGCTCGGCACGGACAAGGCGTTCGCTTGGAACTACGTCTTCCCGCCCGAGGAGTCCCAAGAGGTTGTCTACAAACAGGCCGTAACCAAGCTCGTCAACAAACTTTTCGAAGGTAGGCGAACTTCCCCAGATAACACACCGTCATCCCAAGGACATCCCAAAAGATCCCCACGTCCCACATCCCATATAGGACATCCACAAGACATCCCACAGATTACTTGGATTTGAACGTACTAGCGCATACGCTAAGTGACATCCTTAGGATGTCCTGCGAAGGAACGTCCGGTACTGATGTCGCTGGTCTGCCGGTGGCGTGGCCTAAAAAGAGGGGAGGGGCTGGGAGAGAGGGGAGGGGCCATTGCGAAGCGCCAATGGCGAGGCGCACGGAGGGAAGCACGCACGGGTGCTGCCGGCACCTATTTCAGTTGCTTTGTTGGAGTACAGATGGCGCTAGAGCGCGCTGTCGCTAAAGCCCCTCTATCCTGGGAAAAGTGGCGCCATTCATTGTTCTGGAAATGCTCCAGACACGTGCCCCGCGCAACTTCTGGGAAATTCATGGCGTCTGATATCTAGCTGAGTGCCTCGCTGTGCCACCATTATCTTCCCAAGAGTTGCGAGTTGCACGTGTAACTCGCAACTCACAGGCAGCTGTGGTCATAAGTAAACTCATCGGATAGGCCAACTCGTCAAAGCGCATCTAGCACGAAGAATTCTTGTGATACCGGAATGCTCATACGAGTACTTGGTTTGTTTGTTTTTATACAACGCGACGAGTGACTTGGGTTCCGTAATAGAATTAGTCATTTTCTGAAACAGTGAGCGAACAAATTTTAAAGACATACGTTCCTGAAAATCTCACATCGACTTAAAATAAAGCCGCAAATAAATACATGTGTTTGTATATATATATATATATATCTTTGAAAAATACATGTGTAAGCGTGCTGGCCCATGAAAGCAAAGATGCTTGTATGTGGGACCAGGCAGCCAACAAAATATCGTGACACATCGAACACTCGAGAAACAAAACAAACAAACAACAATAATGTAGGAATGTGGGCGACGAATACGCACTAAGTAATTATATAATTATTATTGCGCGAGCGTGAGGCACCATTTTCTTACATTCCGTTTTACCGCACGAAAGGATGATAAGTTCAGCAAAGACTCTGGCAAACTGTTGAACATCGAAGGGACAAAGTGTCGTTTTAACTTTTTTCCATAATTTGTTTGTATCTTAGGGACCTTGAAACTATATGTACGCCGCAAGTTTCTTTTATTTTTTTACCTCTTGTTTAGAAGTTTTACAATAATTACTTGTTATTATCACATATTTATGAAACTGATTAAATGACAATATTTCTAACGCGCACATTTTTTCTTCACGGTCTAGTTTATACTACACTGACCCGTAATAAATATTGTTTACACTATATTTTATGATTATATCAATTCCCTGTTTTTTTTTTTTTGCACTCTGAACAATCTCCCATATATCGTAATTTTATACCGCATAACTGATTCTCCTAAAGATCTGAAAATAGTTCTCCGCAAGTTTACAGAACATGCCCTTTTTAGCTTGTAAAGATACGCCGTTACCACCCGCATTCTCTTAATTATATATCCGATTTGCTGGTTCCAAAGGAGATGTTGGTCAAATATTAATCCCAAATATTTAACCGAGGAGTCATAAGGTAATGGTCTACACGTGCAAATGTGTTGAGCATGATCATGGAGGTGAGGATGTTTGTTTGGTACTAGAGTAATCTGTTTATGGGGATTACGAAAACAGACTAATTTAGTTTTATTGATGTTCACAGAAATGACATCACTTGAGAACCAGTTAACTAATAAATCTATATCGCTTTGAAGCAGCGGAACCGCCTAGTTATAGTTGTCATGCGGTAGTGATAGAACAATATCATCCGCGTACTGAAACTTTCTAGATCGTAGTTGTAATAACCCTAGATCATTCACATATATATGTTAAACAATAACGGACCTAGTGTGCTACCCTGTGGCACGCTCCGAGTTTTGTACTAGTGCTGCTTTTATTTATTTATATTCTGAGAAACAGAAACCACAGGCTACGCATGAGAGTGTATGCTTGACCATATGACATATTAAAAGGCTAGTAAATCATGAAACTAAATCTGTCTTCATTGAATTTATATAAAGATTTTACGAGTTTACGGGGCGGAAACGAGCTTGACTTAACACAGCGCTCTCGTCTGCAGCACCGCTATACTGCAGCAGCTGAGACGCGCATAACCTCATCGTTTTTTTCAGATGACCAAGGCCACGAACGAGGACCGGGGTTCGCGGGAAGGGGAGGGGCTGCACGGGTGGCTGCCAAAGGCCACCCAGGATCTCCCGAGGGAGGTGGATCCGGGGTTGGCGAAGTTCGTCGGGGACCACTGGGGTTCGCCCGGAGTGTCTGTGCGTGTAGTTATGCTTGTTATGTGTCCATGCCAGGCGGCCATGCAGCGATGCAGCCCTTGCATGCAGTATAAATAGGAAGGAGGAAGTGATGAAGTTGTGAAATTGCAAAACGCCACCTAGTGCGAATAAAGTAATGTCAAGCACTGTTGCGTGTGGCGGGCGTTGGCGAGGAGAGGCACTGTGCGACGAGGTGAGGGCGATACACAACAACAATTAAACATAACTTCTATTAATTAACATGGAGACGCGGAGCAGTGCGCAGACACGTGAAAAAACACCAAAAATGAAGACGGGTAGGTACCCTTTCCTAGCTTAGGCTTAAACCAAAGAAGGAAAAACAGGAGATGGCAGTAGGTAGCGCTAGTAGCTTTCTCTATTAGCTCACTTGCGTATTTAGGGCAATTCTAAAGACACCGGTATCCATTAAATAATTTTCATATATTTTGGCTGAATAATTTTACAAGCTAATTAAGTTCATCAGCTTTTAAGCGTTTGTTTTAAGGAAATATTTTGTGTGCACCTGTTACGAAACCATAGTCTCGACCCGCCAAAGTTTCCGCGCGCCAACAAGTCTGTGACGAGCAGGTGGCAAAGCTATCTCGTTGTGGAAAAGGCAGCAAGGGGCAGCGAGGGCAGTTTGAAATAGGAGCTCAACGCTGAACGACCACGACTCATCTTCAGCATGGACACAGGTAAGTATGTTCGTCTCCTATGCAGCGATAAGATTTGCCCATACTTTGTTCCGTCTCTTTATTTCGAACCTGCGCGCGCAGTCTTGGTGACTAACCCTACAACACTTTGCTCGTGGCCGTTCTCAGCTATATCACAGAAATGTGTCAGGATTATTGTTCGAACCAGCTTTGCAGTCTTTCCTCTTGTTCACTTACAATAGTTGGTAAAACCTTTCACCAGCAGAGGCCACCACATGAACTCCAGAATTTGTGTTATCATTCTACGTAGGTGAAAAGCTGTTCGCCATTGCAAGGTTCTCAGACGAAGAGGATAGTGCGGCGGTGGTTCATCGTTTCTGGTTGGATGGTTGCCATTGTTTCTGGCCAAATGAACGCAATCCAAAGAAGCTAGAGACCATGACCGTTAGGGGAGTTTCGCCGACCGATGATTGGATTACGGCCAGGTGCACAATCCTGGGATGGTTCTGCGAGTACGAAGGATCAAAACAGTTTTTCATTGCGTGTTAAAGTGAGTGCTCTACAGATGCTTCATTCCCTTTGTTCCAGCCACATTCGAAGAAGCTGGGCAGAAGCTGTGTCAAGCACAGTACACGTCTGACCTACACAGTGAAGAAGAGCTTGAACAACCCTGAAAGATGTGGAGAGGGCAACCATGTCCTGGCTTCGGCACGCGGAGGAGTCCCAAGAAGCCGTCTATAAACACACCATAGCCAAGCTCGTCGACAAACTTTTCGAAGGTAGGCGAACTTCCTCAGATAACACACCGTAACACACAACACAAGATAACCGCGCATGAATCATTAATTCGGCCTACATTAGTATACGTGAGCATTGTTTGGGACCCTTGTTGCGAAAGGCCTCAGGAGACGACCTTCCCTAACTAACCCGTCCGGCGCCGGTGAACGCCTCGAGTATCGTCGCCACGTGGCTCCGGTCAGCTGTGCCCAGAAACGAAGCGAGACGCGACTTGGGGGCGCCAACGCACCTTGGTGAAAGGGGATCATCGAGTTGACCGGCGCGTCCCTACTTCCGGCCCCTCCCCTTGCTGCTTCGGTCTCTCCTCGATGCACGGCGCCATCGACTGCTTTGGGACGCCCTGGACAAAGGAGGGGGCTTTGCGCCCTTTTCCCAGCTTAACGCACTGTTGGGATTATCTCCCTTAGTTCGCGAAAACTAAGATTCTGCACCAGGGGGTAATTATGTCTTTGCCCCATCCGGACTTCGACGGCGCCGAGGACCGACCAAGGACGTCTGGCCCACGGAGTGCGTGACGCGTGTAGCAGTGTGTGAGGGAGAGGGAAGGGGCGTGCCTGAACGTGACGAAGACTGACCACGCCGTTTTGGTCAAGGCAGGGACGATAGGGATTCCCTACTAGGGATGTGGGGAAAAGTGACGTTATAAGAGCAGCAGCAGGCGGCTGCTGCTTTGTGTTCTTGAGTGTTCTCTGGTGTTCTCGAATGAGCCGATGTAAACTTGTCCATATGTACATATAAAGAGTTATATACGAGACACCCCTCCTGCTCCCTGGTCCTTCACGATTCCGGCTTCCAGATGAGTTCCTGCCCTGGCTCGGCTCCCTGCCGCACACCAAGTTCCCGGACAACCGCTCGGTCCCAACAACTGGATGGCAGCGGTGGGATCGACTTCGCCGGTCCGCGATTTCTTGTGTGGGTGAGTGCCCGGCCCTTTCTTTCTCAATCTGCCAGACCCATTAGCTCTAAGTTTTGCCTTTGGGGGTTGGAGATAGTCGCCGTTAGAAGGACTGTGCGACCGTTCTGACGCGAGCTATCTGTGGGAAAGAGGGCCAGCACAAGCTAGATCACGAGTCTGGAGGTATTCCGTTTGCACGAGTTGGTACAGGTCTGTACCGAATTGGAAATCGATCTGGGGCAGATAAAAAGGAAGCCGCACATTATAGAACTCCTTCAGGCCGAAGACGTCAGCATTGAGGAGTTCACTGAGGCTCTGGGGAAATTCGCGAAAGGGAACAGGAGGTTCGCGAAAAGGAACAGGAGGTTCGCGAAAGGGAGCGAGAGGAATGCAAAAAGCGGGCCGACGAGGAGGCTCGCGAAAGGGCTACAAGGAAACGCAAGGAGGCTCTCGAGTGCGAGAGATGGGAGCTTGAGAAACGCGAGTACAAGCGTGAAATGGAGCGGCTCGACTACAAGTTCGAGCAGCTCGAGCTCGCGAAGAAAGCGCGAGTTGGATGCTCTTTGTAGGGCGACAGGCGTTGAAGCGGTGACAGGAAGCGTGAGAAAGGAGAAAGTGGGAGCTGGGGACACAGAGTTGACCGAAAACCAGCATGTTTCTTCCGACGCGACCGACGCTGTTCCACGCAAGACCGACGCCGTTCCGCACAAAATCGACCCCGAGCTGCGGAGAAAGAAGAGAAGGCTCTTCGGGCGTCCAGCGGCGACTTCCCCGATGACGAAGGCGACGCTAAGACGGAGACGACGCCGGGGAGGTCGAGCCAGCTCATCGAGAGCAGCACCGAGATGCCGGGTAGAGCGGCCCAGCAATCAAGCCAGGATCCTGACCGCTCTGATCCGCACCCGTGCGGCTTTGGGACCAAGCCCACGGCACCGTCGCAGGAGTCCGAGAAGCTCACCAGGAGGGAGGAGATTGGGATTTCCTTCGACGAGATCAGGCACACCTTCCTGGTACGGCTGCGGAGCCCGGACTCCAGACCATTCACGGAGTCCAGGTGCCAGGAGAACACCGACGAGTGCACGTCCAACAGCCTGTCGTCATCGATGTTGGAGGACTCCCATCCCAGGGGACTGGCAACCGGCAGCGGCTGCCGGTTGCCAGGTACCACTGTACACATTCTGCCCTGCAATTCTGTCAAATATAGTGTAACCTGCCAGGGCCTGAAAAAGGCCTGCAATATTAACACTGTGCAACAACTAAAGAATGAAAACACCCACGGTACAAGACCTACAATGGCAGGCAGTAGGCGAGGGCCGGACGTCCAGAAGGTCGCGGTACTACTGCAGCTTGTGAAATGCCACCTGAAAATGGCCACATTGTACACGTTATGCCCCGCATTTCTTTTCCTGGTTCCTTTCCAGCGAATGAGGTATGATAAAGACATGGACGACAGCTTGGACAGCTTCAAAGCCAAGACCAAGGATCGGGAATGGTCCGGCAATCCAACGACCCGTCGGGTGAGCACAGAGTGAGTTTAAAGGCTTACACGTTTAAAACTACAACTATGAAAATGGTATGTGTTGTGTATACAAGTTCTCCTGCCCCGGTCCTCACCGAGAGTCCCATATATTGGGGTTCCCCCAGTTGAATCAGATGGGACCACGCGTCCCGTCTGATTCAGTGAAGCAAAACTAAAGTTTAGTTTTGCTTCACTCAAAACGCACTTATAGAATATGCCTATGGGATTATTTCCGGGTACTCCTACACAGATCTGCTCCTTGAAATCGAAAAACCACCATTTACAGGCTGGTTTATTTCTGAAGATAAAGATGACTGCGACAGACGAGGACTAACCTTCCGCGCAGCAGGATTTTTGATGCCACTCGCGGATGGGTCCCAACTATTTTTGCGGCTTGACACGTGCCTGCAAACCAATCAGAGGCGCCGTATTGGGAGACGGGCGGTGTCATGACCACAAGCTGGGTCAAATGCATTTTATAGTAAACAAAAAAAGCGTTCCTCTGTTCTATTCATTTTTTATCTGAACGCGCAGTTATACGTATAATGTTTAAACACGAAAGAAAGTTAAAAAAAATGGCTCTCATTACTAAAGAAACACGACGACGCTATAATCACCGTATCACTCATTCAGCACGACACACTTTTTTGTGTTTGTTGCTCATTCATCAAATTTTTGCACCTTTGCCAATTTGTATGCAGACTTTGCGTGGGAAATCAAGTACACACTCGATTTCCGCAGGTACAGATTTATTCTAATAAACTTTAATTCAACGACCCGTTTGGTTTACACAAATGAGTACCGAAGATTAGCTCTATACTGATATTTTTTACTAAATAAAACACGGTGAGTAGTTACGTCTGCAAACGAACGCCAATGTTCAGACCGCTGAAGCAGGTGGCCCGGAGTCAAAGTCATTGAAGCCTGTTTCATCTGTGGTCGGAGGCGAAGATTATCTCGGCCTCAAATTGCACGCGACTTCGTAAATAACTACGACATTCCATCCCACTAAGCTTTCAAGGACTTGACAGCTCACACGGGCAGCTTTCTTTCCACAGAGGAGCACACCCAATTTCCCGCGTGCAAAGCCTTTCGAGCCTGGTCATTGTGTCCCTCTATCCGGGAGAAGACTTAAGTGACCTTCCTTTTCCAAAGATCACGTTCTCTCTTTCCTGGCTGCAACAAGCACCCTTTTCGCTCTTTCCAAGCCGGAAACCAGCCCTGCATTTCTTTTTTTTTAAATTTTGCATGGGGTGCTTTTCCTGAGAAAGCACGCTTCATAAGGATCTTCCACAAAATCGGTCCTTTTTTTTGCGAAAAGAACCCTTTTTCGCTCATTTGGCTCGTTTTTTTCTGAGAGTGTGGGCGACTGTTGGAAGCAAATGGCAGCGAAGCACTTCCGGTCGTGACACGTGTCTTGCAAGTTACCCCACAAGAGTGGTTTGGGAGTTGTAATAAACACGATGCGTGGATTTTATCAAGGGGCCATCAGACACCTTTTCCCAACTGGGCTGCCCGGTTCTGGCGCCGAATCTCGTGGCTTTCCCCCCTGTACACGCACGCTGCGGCTGGACATGCAAGTTCCACGCACAAACCTCGCCACTGCGCACACACTTGTGTGCCAACACCAAGACGACAGTCAAGTCGCTCTTTCCCGTTTCGCGTGGGGTTTAGAGATGAACCGCCCGGGGGCGTTTTTATTACCTGAACCATACGCAAGCGGCGTACAGAAGAAAACACAAGGGACAGAATTTATATGCGCTATCCCGGCGGCCATTGAGCAATACAGAATAACGACTAGATCGACCCAAGTGTGACTAGACCGATCTCACTAAGCGTTCGGGCGGGCGTGGCGCCGTCCTAACTATCGTTCACAGGACGCAGACGGCAGTGCACGAGAGGGCTCGTGCCGTCTCGTGCTACGCGCGCAGAGCTCCAGGGACCGTTGTCTTACGTGCAGAAAGACCGAGGTTCCCTCGATACATTGCGGCAGCGTGTGTGCGTACCGTATTTTCCGGGTGTATAAGTCGCGGTTTTTTTCAAACATTTTTCTTGGTGCGACTTATACAACAATGCGACTTATATATGAAAAAAAAGTTTTAAAAATGTGACGCCATTTTTTTTTTTTACACTGCGCGTTATTTTTTGTAGAGCAGCATAACTACGTACTCCATAGGTAATGTTTTCCTCACCAGAGGCACTGCTGTCGCCGCACTATTTTGACTCGGAATGAGAGTATTTTTAATTTTTATGGTTTCCCGAAGCGGCTAAATGTGGATAGGCTAGACAGTGAGAATAAAGATTTTTACAGCATGTGATGTTGCCTAGTTCAGCCATGGTTCCGTATTCTTTTTGCTTCAGTCCAGTAACACTGAAAAGTAAGTGGAGTGGTATACACGCATTGCAGAATATTTTCTCACGTCTTTTCTTGGTTTCCGTTTGATGAGCAGTCTCTTGTGCCCTGCTCCAGCCGTGTTGCTACATGTAAAAGGAGCGATATCGTGGCTAGTCGGACCTTTAGAGGTACCAAAAAAAGTATGTTAAGCTTTATCTTTGCTTGTGCATCGATGCTCGCGTCGCTCGAGGGCTTGGCCTAGGCTAGGCCTAGTGCTCCAAAACTTAGTTCGCGAGTTCGCTCGGCATGCGTTCCGCTCGAATAAAGTCGGCTACCCTCTCATTTTCCGTCTCTTTTGCTGGGAAACACTTCGATTGACCCCGCCAGACAGCATTATACTCTCGGGCATTTCTCAGCTCGAAATGCGCGTCAAACGGTATGTATGTCGCGCGATCCAGCAGTTGTGCGAAACTCAGATTTCGCGATACGAATGCACGTGAACTACGTGAACTGAAGAACTCGCCGCGTGAACCATGCAAAGAGGTGTGACTTATACAAAGGTGCGAGCTTATATACCAACTTTTCCACGAAAACGGCTCAATATACGGATGTGCGACTTATACAAGGGAAAGTGACTTATAGTCCGGAAAATACGGTAGTTAAACTGGCTGGTGAGATCAATCTAATGGATTCGATTGAATAGGATAGTGTAAGCAGCTTAGTGTGAAAGGACGATATTTAGTTTTGGGCATACATTCTACAAAAAGTTCAGTAATCATAGAGACGTGTCCTTCGTAGTTTTGACAGGTTGGGTTTTCGTTTCCGCATTTACTAAAATTTCGTGTCGTTTTCGCGATATCATAAACAGTCAATCAAGCTTCATTTTGTGAACAATACTTGCACACATATCCATCAGATGAAGTGCTTTTTCGATAGTTATTAAAGTAGGTATTTATTAATGCGTTAGTATTAGTGCCCTGGTACTATCGGGGAAAAATGAAATGCGAACAGAGGAGCGCGTGACTTGCCGTACAGGCTGCGCCACCTGGAAGTGAGCCTAGGAGCGAGGGTGCGTGGCCTACTCCGATGTGTTCACGCCTTCGCTCGGCACTCCCTGCTTTGGCAGTGCGCCTCAGTGCGCTGAGAGCTGTCACCGCTATCTTTGTCTGCTCGGCGCGTGGGCCGAGCCTTCGCACCGCACGCACTGAGACGAAGGATGGCGAAAAGCCAGAAGCAAGCGGGAATCCCGAAGCAGTCTCGGCAGATGAGCAAGCCGAACTGCTACTGAAGGTGGCGGCCAGTGTGTGATGCGGTCGCACAGCGTCTCGCCGTGCAGCAGTCACGCGAGCCGGAGCTGCGGCCCCAGCTGACGGTGCAGGTCTACACTGGCTACAGCGACACCAAGTCAGTTGCTGATTTCTAGGGTGAGTTGGACACCTACAAAGCTGCCTCAGGCACCTCGGAATCCCTCATGATTAAAAGAATACTTCCGCTTACGCTATAGTCAAGTGCTGCGTGCTGGTTAAGACTGCAAACCACATTGACGAGCATAGCAGAGTATGAGCGGAGATTCGAGACGAGTTCCTGCCCCCTAGTTACGAGTATCAAATTCTGAGAGAACTCGAGTCCCGAACGCAACATCGGAATGAAAACCTGGTTTGATCTGTTCGCGCAATACAGCAACTCACAAGAAGGGTGAAACCTGATACCCTCGAGTTTGAGAGGAGAAGCGGGGCCTGGAGTGGAAGGTACACGCTGCGGCAATGTCGACCGACGACCCTTGTTAATACTAACTTCATGTTTGCACTTTACTAATAAATGTAGTTTCACGTTTTCCGAAATCCTGGCTCCGCGTTGTTCCCCCGGGTCGGGCACGCAGCAAGGCAACTTTCCCACGGTATCTTGGCACAGCAATGTTTTTATGTAAACGTTTCTGAATGATTGCTCACCACTCTACACATCAGAGATGACTGATCCAACTGGCCGACTGAGTAAGCGAAATTTCACCCTTACCCTAATGACGAAACCCCAGCAGGAGCTGCTCCAGAAGCATGGGACTGACAAGATGCATTGACTCTACTCAAGGTATGTTTGCAAGAAAGTACACATCTGTGGTTCTCAAGGGTGCTGTCCTACAGCTTGCTCTGTATATTTGTTGAGGATTTATAAGTGTATTTACACAATTGTAAGTCAACTTTACTGTAGATAAACAACACCACTTTTGCATGTCAGAAAATAAAAATAAATTTGGGCAAGGGCTGCATCTTATAACACAAAAGTTGAGAAAAAGAAATCTCGCATCACTTCTTCAAAACGCTGCATCTCATGGTCGACTATAAGCTGTCCAGCAAATAGCAATAGTAAACAAACTGGGAAACTTCAGATAGCTCAGTTGTTCCGCCCCAGTCCTTTGTGGCATTGACTCACTCGCGATAATAGATCAACTACCTCGTTCGGGTTTTCTCATCTTCAAACAATGGTTTAAACTACAACTATGAAAACGGGATGCTTCAATTTCTTTTCCATACTGAAGACCTCTTTCATTCTCTGAGGTTTCTTTTGTGCTATGCTTTCACGCCTTCTTACATGGAGCCAATCGATTTGTCCCTATTGGCATACAATGAAGCCTACATTTTATTAATAACATTGTTACAAATCAAACATTTTTGGTACAACTGGACAATGCATTTTTTTTAATGAAATGCAGCATTAGTAATGATTTTTTTACTGGAGGCACTGACTACAACAGTGTGCAGCTTGTCAAGCATACCAGCATCTTGAAAAGGGAGGGATAACAGCAGTAATATCTTAGATGATCTGAGAAAAAAATGTATTGCATCTGATACTTTTTATTAAGACAAAAAAGTAGTTAAAGAAGTATGCAACTAAGGATTGATGACTTGTATTGCTGAAGGGCACCTGGCTTTGAACGATTTAGTTGATTGGTTAATATGCAAACCTACAGTTGTTTGACATCTTCTGAATTTACTGATTCTAAATGCTTCAAACTTAAACTTGTATGCCGTGGGAGATCTTAACACTGAAATTTATCTAACACATATTTGCCACTTCTTCAACCTAAATTGATACAAGGTTTAGAGTACCTTACAAAGCAGATGAATCAGAATGGTAAAATCAGTGATGTTAACCTAGTGGAAAAATTGCTAAATTTAGTATGTGTTTAGTTGTCTTGCTGGCAACTATCTTTCTGAAGGCTGAGCCACTTTTGGGGGGAATTTTATTGACAGTTATGAAAACTAACTTCAAATGGGCCTTATCAGGTTGCATTTTCACTACATTCTTGTGGTAACAATTCCTTGTTGGGTGCCAGACTGGACAACTGAACTAGCCAAGGTTTAGAAAAATCACTGCACTTTCGAAAATTGCATTGTG